>JAJOOH010001664.1:0-19723 GCA_029582605.1 Solanum gracilifrons
AGTGCGTCGTTTGAGGACAAACAACGAATTTAAGTTGAGGGTGTTGATATACCGTGAGTTTACGGTATTTTTAATACATTTCACTTAAGAGTTGTGTGTGTCTACGGGCCATTTTGTATTAGTACTAATGTGTTTTTATCTACTAATGTGTTTTTATCATGTTTTCAGGGAATAAGTTCGGACGCGAAAGTTGAGAGACATAGCTGAGGAATGTACAGAAAAGCCCATCTACGGATGTGATTCACGGACCGTAGGTACATACTCGTTCCGTAGATGATGATCGTAGATGGACTAGCAAGGCATGGAGATAGATCAGGGAATTCTTGACCAAGTGTGGAACCACGGTTTCAATCGACGGTCCGTAGATTGATCTATTGACTGTACTGCTGATCCGTCAAATGATTCAGAGAGGGGTTCCAATACCCGATTTTGAAGATTCTAAGTATGGACCTACAGAGGAGGATCCACGGACTGTAGATCAATCCATGGTCTGTACTAGTGATCCATTGTTTGGTTCAGAGATTTGAAGATCTTGAAGTTAGAAATTTGCCTAAGTCCTGAGTCACGGAAGGGTCCTACGGACCGTAGATCAATCCATAGTCCGTATGTCAGTATTGTCAATCGAAACCACATCCTGAAACATTATTTCCTTATTTGATTTCCTTTTTAGTTAGGACTTATTTTTCTATATATAGGGCATGCAAACCTCGTTTTTGGGGGTTAAACTTTATTACTTTTATTCTAGTTCTTGACTTTGGAGATTAACTCTCAACTTTAGCAATTCTTAATTTCCTAAGTTCGTTTTGAAGACTTTGACTTTGCAATTCAAGTTGAGATTTTGGGTTTCTTCTACTTATTACGTAAGTTCATGATTTCTTCATCTAAAAATATGAATTGTGTTCTTGCTGTTATGGGTAACTAACTCCACAACTAGGGTTGTGGGAACTATGAGTGATTAACAACGTATTAATAGTAACTAAGTAATTCTTGAATAGTGTTATTGTATGCATTGATAATTCTTTCGCTTAGAAACCTTTTTAATGGTGGCCAACAATGGAACTTGCCTCGTTACTACTTGCCGGACCAATGAGGTAACTAACGAGAAAATAATTATCAACATAGATTTAGTGTGATACTATCTAATAGTCTAATGTCGATTGGTGCGAGGGTGGAAACTAAGCCATACATCGATGTGATGTCTAATATGAGGTAAAGGTAATGGTTAGTAAATTATACACACGTAGCAGGACCAAGGTGCGGAGTGAAATTCTCTAGTTGCCGGACCAAGGAATTAGAGATACCTTACTTATCACTTTGCATGTAATACACTAGGAAAGGATTACTATTACTAGGATTACTACGTAATGAGCTTGTGGGGAACACGTACACCCTAATATCTCTCTCATCTTGATAACACCTAAAATTTGAATCTTGTTCATTGATTGTTCACATATTTTCCAGAATTTGTTTCACAAATCTCCCCTCCTTTTAATTACTTGTTTTTGGAAATAAATTGACTAAACAAATATAATCATGGTTAAAGTTAAGTCTAAACCATATTCCTCGTGGGATCGACCTCAACCTACAAGTTGGGTTCTTTACTTGATGATGATCGCTTATGCTTCTTTAGGGAGGTGTAATTTGAGCGTATCAGATAGTATGACAAATTATTTTTTGTAATTCTATTGCTTTGATTCGAGGGTCAATTTTTGACCCAATTCTGGTATGAAATTTAGGTTAGTGATATGGGTATTGTTTGATGCATGTTAACTTAATCTTTGTGTTCTTGATAGCTTGACAATGATCTGAGGCTCTCCAAAATGGGAAAAGCACCTAAGTTGTAGTTCGTGTGTGGTTTTTGTCCTTAAGGTAGGTTATGGCTTCCTTTTCTAAGACTTGACTTAGTAGATTAATTATATTTGGGTAGTGTCACATGATTGAGGTTGAGATTTATTGAACCTTAGATAGTTGTGTCCATAGGTTGGGTTGTTTAGCTTTAGTTGTAGTAAGAGAAACCTTAGTTTAGGTGATCCTTGTGTGAGTGGTATCCTTATATGTTGATTCTAGGTGTCGTGAAACTTAGAATTGTGATATGTTTTACTTGTTTAGTTGGTGTGATTGATGGTATGGATCCTTGAGTGTGATTTCTTTTGTGGTTTATTAAATTGTTGGGCCTGAGGCCTTGAGCTTGGATTGGCAAGAGCACCAGGTTAGTACTCTCGTGGTGTGATGGGCATTTTTCTCGATTTTGTGGGTTTGACATGACTTGATCATGGTAATGTTTTTGAAGAGTTATTAATTACATGATTTTTTTGATAAAAATGACTTGGTTTATGAAAGGAAATTGACCTTAATGAGTTGAAATTCCTTGAGGCCCATATTGGCTTAAAATTGGGGAAAAGGCCCTTTTACATGATTATCACACCTTTCAACTGCTTTTACTCTAATGAGCTAGATGTATCATTCCAGGTGGCCCATTGATAAATATATCTGTGTTATTGGTAAGCTTGATGTGCCAGCCCGATAGGCATGTGGATACATCTATCCATGTTATTGGTGGTTTGTTAAGCTTGAGGTATCATTCTAGGCGACTCGATGTTTCTTGTGGGTTAATGGTTTTCTTTACTTGGTGTTAAACTGTATTATTGTGTTTATTAGCCTTTGAATGTATTGAGTGTTTTTTATTGTGCGTATCTTCTGACTAAATATATGATTTTATCTGCTCATCCTTTATCTTATGTTAGTTGGTAAATATATTCCCTTGTCTTGCTCGTACCATCGTGCTTCATATATGTATTTGATCTTTCTGATCTCAGTTAGTCTGTGATGCATACTGGGTACCCTATATTTTTGTTGTCATAGTGCACTTTTGCATTTTTTCTGATGCAGCTCCCTATTTGAGCCACCCTTTGTGAGCAATGGATCTCCCGTGGCAGTCAAATTCCCGTATTTGTGGTGAGCTCCCAACGTTCAAAGACTTGCTGCTATCCTTGTTTTGTATTGATTCCCATGTTGTATTTTGGATTAGTCATTTCTCTATATGACTTTATATTCGTAGTAGCTCTTGTATAGGTGACACCAAGTCCCGGGGATCAGTATCTTGTGTTAGTTGTCTTTTGGTCACTTTTGGGACTATTTTTATAAATTTCGTATTGTATTACAAATATATGTGGTATGACCATTCTTTCTATATACATTATCCTTGTCTTCTACTTATTATTGTTTTTTTTATTATTATATAAAGTGTCTTCCGCATCTTGTTATTTGGGATTAGACTTGTGCACTCTGTGGCTTGTAGTAGATGTCATCATGACCCTATTTTGGGTCTTGACAATATAGTATCAGAGCTTTAGGTTTACCAGTCTCACTAGTACTGGAGCAAGTGTCTAGTAGAGTCTCGCGAATCGTTATTATGACATCCATATCAATCTTTAAGAGGCTATAGGGCATTCTTATGAATACATTACTATTTCTCATTTCTTGTCATGTGTTGATGGTTGTACCAATATCTAAACTCCAACTATTTCACTCTTTCTCAAATGGATAGGACAAGATTAACTGCAGGCAGGCATGAACCTCCTGCACCTCCCAGTGGAGCCCTACCTAGGGGTAAAGTTAGAGGTTGACCTAGAGGTTGGGACCGGGCTCCAGTACCAGAGCCCAAGATAGAGGTTGAGCAGGTTCAACCTCAGCTCGAGGGTGTGGGGCTAGCCCAAACTCTACCAGGATTCATGGTTATGCAAATACTTCATGATACCTTGGCCAGGATCCTCAACTTCACGGAGGGTATGTCCTAAAAAGGTAGTATGCCTAGCACTTCACCCGAAACATATATTTCAAGTGATTCTCAAACTCTAATAGGTAGGGGCACATGTTACTGAGGCACATCATGCTAATGCGGCTCCTCGTATAGTAGTCCAGCCGATTATGACTAGTTCTCCACCTTTGGCTCCTAGGACAACTATGACCCTTGAGGAACAAAAGATTTTGGGGCAGTTTATCAGGTCGAGTCCTCCCAGGTACATCGGTGCTGCAGGCAAGGATGCCATGAGTATCTAGAGAGGTGCCAAGAAAGTTTGCATAACCTTGGGTAAGTGGAGTCCCATGGGGTTTATTTCACTATTTACTAGCTATAGGGGCTAGTGAAGTAGTGGTGTAGGTCCTACTCAGATTGAAGACTAGCCGGGTCCTCATTAATGACTTGGGCTTAAATCTCCGAGTCCTTTTTAGAGAACTATGGACAGCGTAGCATGGGAAATTAGTTGCGGGATGAGTTCTTAGACCTTACTAAGGGATAACTTTCATTTGCACAGTATGAGGCATGGTTCCATAAGTTGGCGAGACATGAGGCTATGCTTATGCCGACAGAGCATGAGAGAGTTCTTATGTTTGTCAGTGGGCTCGCATTTCCACTTAGATTGGCAACAAAGCAAATGGTAGTGTCGGGTTGTTCTTTATTACTGATAGTTGATCATACACTCAGCACCGATGGGATTCGTTGTAAGGCCTATGGAGGTAGCGACAAGAGGCCCCGTCATTAGGGTGGGTTGAGCGGGTCTCAATCCCATAGTAGAGGGTTTTAGGGCCAAGGTTATCCACATCAGTAGCAACCTAATAGATTGGTTCGGGAAGCTCTACAAATTACTAATGGTATATATTATTGATGGTAGCACGCATGTGCTAGTGGTCAGATGGTTCAGACTTTTCGGGGGCTCACATTTAGGTATTTAAGCCATGGTGGCCAGACAGGTTTAGTCGAGTCATCACAGTGGTGCAGTTCTGGTAGATTTTGCTACGATTGTTGTGTAGAAGATCACTTTGCCCGAGAGTGTCCTATTATTAGTCAATGCAGAAGGCAGGGTCCGTAGGGTCAATAGGGTTAGTAGGTTCATGCACTGGGGCTCCAGTTCAGGGTACTAATCAGGGGTCCCCTAGGTACTAGAGGTGGTCCTCAAGAAAGCAAATTGGGTGGTCGAGGTGGACACGACCATATGTAAGCTTTTTCAGGGAGGCCATAGTCGGAGAGATTGGATGCTATTATCACATGTACGATCTTTGTCTCCCATCAACCTGCTTGTTGTATTTGATCCCAAGTCTATCTTTTCATAGGTGTACTTATTATGCTACGCGACTAGATTTGTTGTGTGAGCTGATGTATGTACCTATGGGTATATCTACCCCTGTTAGGTTATTCTTTTGTAGTGGATTAAACTTATAGAGTTTATGTAGTGACCATCTTGGGTACGATACTTAGGTAGACCTTATTGTGTTAGATATGGTGGATTTTTACATGATTCTATGCATGTATGTTGTCTCCCTATCATGCAGTCTTGGATTGTTTCTCCAAGACTGTTACTTTATGCATGCCTACTATTTATCCTCTTATATGGACTAGCTATGATATTCATTTGCTGAGGGGTGTGATATATTTTATGAAGGTGCGATGGTTGGTTAAGAAGGGGTGTCTATCCTATCTTGCTTATGTCTGTGACGCTTGTGCCGACACTCCTCCCTTGAATTAGTTCCTATGGTTAGAGAGTTTGCTTATGTATTTCCTACTGATCTATCGGGTCTTCCTCCTAACCGTGATATTTATTTTGGGATTGATGTTGAGTCGGGTATGTAGAGACTTTACATTCCTCCTTACCGAATGGCTCCATCTGAATTGAAGGATCTTAAGAAGCAGCTCCAAGACCTCTTAGGGAAGGGATTCATCAGATTGAGTGTATCTCCTTGGGATGCTCCCGTCCTATTCGTGAAGAAGAAGGATGGTACCTTGTAGATGTGCATTGACTACATGCACCTGAATAAGGTGACCATCAAGAAAAAGTATCCAATGTCTCATATTGATGATTTTTTCGACCAGCTTCATGGTGCAATAATATTCTCTAACATTTACTTGAGATCAACCTACCACAAGTTAAAGATTAGGTCAACGAACATCCCTAAGACTGCTTTTAGGGCTCATTACAACCATTGCGAGTTCTTAATTAGTCATGTATTTTTGGTTAACTAATTGCCTAGATTTACTTATGAAATAGATGAACCGTGTGTTCAGGCTTTATTTTTAATCATTTGTGATAGTGTTCATCGATGATATCCTAGTCTACTCTGAGAGTAGGTTGCAACATGAGCAACATTTAAGGATTGCACTCCATACCTTGAGAGAGCAGCATTTGTATGCCAAATTCACTAAATGTGAGTTTTGGCTTGAGTCTTTAGAAATCTTGGGGAAGGTAGTGTCCAAGACTGGCATTATGGTAGATCCGATGAAGATTGAGGGAGGTCGTAGCTCGCCAAGCCTACTTCACCTACTGAGGTTTGTAGTTTTATTGGGTTAGAAGGCTAATACCAAAGAATTATGGAGGAGTTTTCTTCTGTTGCAACACCCTTTACTAGATTAATTCACAAGGATGTTCCCTTTCTATGGTCCGATGAGTATGAGATGAGCTTCTTCAAGCTCAACGACTTGTTGATATCAGTGCCGATTCTGCCTCTACCTATTGAGGTCTAGGAGTTTACAATCTACTATGATGCTTCTGGTGTGGGCCTAGGTTGTGTCTTAATGCAGCACGGTAGGGTTATTGCTTATTCTTCCAGGCAATTAAAACTTCACGAGAGGAACTACCCCAGTTATGACCTGGAGATAGCAGCGTTAGTATTTGCATTAATGATTTAGTGGTACAATTTGTATGGAGTTATGCCATCGTACTCTTCATTATATTTTCAGCCAGAGGGACATTAATCTAAGACAACTGATGTGGATGGAGTGACTGAAGGACTATGACATTCTATCCTTTACCACCCGAGCAAGGCTAATCTGGTAGCATATGCCTTGAGCTAGAGGGCAATGAGTATGGGTAGTTTGTCTTTCTTAGCCGTGGAGTAATGACTAATGGCTTTGGACATTCAACCCTTAGCCAATCAGATGTTTAGACTTGATATTTTTGAGTTGTGTGGAGGATAGATATTCCTTGATGGAGTAGATTCTAGCTCAATAGTTTGAGGATCTACTGTTAAGGATGATTCGAGATATGGTTCTTAGCAGCTAGGCTAGGAAGGTGACCTTAGATCCAGAAGGAATCTTGAGGATTAAGGGTCGTATCAGTGTTCCTAGAGTTGGTGAGTTAGTTGGGGGGATTTCTTGAGGAATCCCATTCTTCAAGGTATTCTATTCATCCTGATGCTCCAAAGATATATCATGATTTGAGGCAACATTACTGGTGGTATGGGATGAAGAGGTACATTGCAACGTTCGTGTCTCGGTGTTAAATTGTCAGCAGGTGAAGTATGAGCACCAAAGACTAGGTGGTTTGACTCAGTCGATACCCATTCTTGAGTTGAAGTAGGAGAGTATAGCTATAGAATATGTGATAGTCTTACCATGTATATTATGAGGTTTTGATTCTATTTGGGTCATTGTTGATTGATTGAACAATTCATCTAACTCTTTGTTGGTTCAAACTGGCTACACATCAGAGAGATTGACTTGGATCTTCGTTAGAAAGATTGTCTGTTTGCACAAGGTGGAAGTTTCTATCATTTCACAACGTGGTTCTCAGTTCACTTTGCATTTCTGGAGGTCTATTCAGATGAAGTTTGGTACCTAGGTTGAGTTTAGTACAACTTTTTATCCTCTGATCGATGGCCAGTTTGAGAGGACTATTTAGGTTTCGGAGGATATGCTACGAGTTTGTGTTATTGAATTCGATTGCTAGTGGGATCAGTGTTTGGCTTTGGTGGAGTTTGCATATAATAATAGCTACCATTCAAGCATTCAAATGGCACCATTCGAGGCATCTATGGTAGGAGATGCCATTCTCTGGTGGGTTTGTTTGATGCTTTTAAGGTTAGACCGTGGGGCACCAGCTTATTGAGAGATTTGCAGGATAGTGTTCGAGTGATCTAGGAGCGACTCCATAATGTTGAGAGTAGGCAGAAGAGCTATGCGGATCAATATAACACCTCGAATTAAAAAAGGGTAGAAGTTACAGATTGTGCAGAATCTGGTGCCAATACAGACAAAGCCACCTACGGCCCATTGACTGACACACGGTCCGTAGGTCGGCTTGTGGTTGGCTAGTCTAGGTTCCTAAAATTTGTCAAGTTTCAGTACTTTCCTATTGTTCACAAAGATAGTCTACTGTCCAATTCATGAGTCGTAGGTGGGTCTCGTAGGTGAGTCCCAGATTTAGTGAAATTTTAGAGCCAAAAGTGGAGACCCACTACTGGGCATGTACGACCTGTAGATGGACCAATGGACTATACATGGGTCTTCCGTTGGGAGCCCAAAAGTGAGGTTCTCTGCACTCGTCAATGATCAACCAATACGGTCCGTTGTTTGACCAACAGACCGTAGGTCGGGTCATCTATGATATCAGCAATTATTTTAAGAGGGGCTTTTGGGTCTTTTATGTCATGATCCAAGGTAGACCCTTGGTGTAACATAGCGTATAGGACCCCGAGAGGCCCTACACAAGATGCTTAGCATACATATACAAGAAAATAGAAATTGAAGAGGATTTAAATGATAATTCAGAGTTTTATAAAATGAAGCGAAAGTCTAAACAATGTCTCAAAGCCATCGAGTACAAAGAGTGATCAGGACGTAACCCGTACATCACATACAATCTCAAACGTAAAGACAATATGAAATGAAATTTCAGTCCTCAAATCATGAGAACTCACCAATCTTCAAACTTCTACTAAGAGATCCCTAGCCACAGAAATCCAAATCTAGAGCGTCGGATCCTACATTGGGGGGAAATGTAGGCAAGAGTATGCGTTTGTCCAAAAATGTACCATGTATGATAGCAATGCATAAAAATGTGAAATCATACTAAAAGGGGACATTTTCTTGATATGCCATGACCAAGCTAAAGCATGATATAAAAGAGTTAGAACACATAAGTCATAAAAACATGGTCAATGCAAGACAACACCTTTAATACATTCACGAGATACTTCTTTAAGTAACCTTGATTCGTTAATGTGGGAGAATTACCTTTAACCGACATGTAAGACCATGTGAGCTATTAACATGGAATCTGCTTTCTACCCCACACCAAAAAGAGGTGTTTTCACCTGCCAAGGTAAGAACCATGAACTTCTAGCTAACGTGGATCCACTAGCTAATGTCTATCTAGACAACCTATGTTGGCACATAGTTTATGGGACGTGGGTAAACGTCACTTGTCCACTCAGTGCTAAGCATACCTCCATGGAATATACATTATTCTTAATTTTCCTTAACATGCATGAGACATGGGTAATCCCCTCTTGTGTTTTGCATTAGAGGTCATGGATAATCAACTCTTGGCTCATCATTAGTATAAATCCTTAGCTTTAATTCATTTTAGGTGAGAAGACCTTTCAACCTTAGAATCCTTTATATGAGAAAACCTTTCACGTTCATGCTTTCATGTGTATATGACAAATCCTTTCACAACACAACAATAATCATATTAATACTTCACTTTCAAATTATTCTTAAAACTTTTTCATCAATTTCATAAGAACATGCATATTTCCATAATTCACCTTTCATAGTTCAAAACCAACTTTAAATTATCAAAATATATAAAAGATGGTTTAAACATGGTTTCACGGGGATTCATCATAAAATCATGGAATTATATCAATTCATGCATAATAGTTCATAAAATAATCAATTATATCAATATTGAAAGGAACCCATGACATTGAAGAAAACCCTAACTTAATTGAGGATTTCTAACTTGATAAATTGAAGAATTTTAGGAACTCCATGGAGGAAAGGGGTCTATGGATGAAGACTATCATACCTTAATTCCAAAATCTTGACTTTGATGGTGGAATTGGAGACTTGACTTGAAAACCCTAGCTTTCTTCTTCAACTTCTAGAGAGAGAAATAATGAGAGGATAACTTGTTCTTCTTCTGAGAATTTGAGAGAATGAATTATTTTAGAAGATCTTGGGGTTAAAACGTTTTTATAGGGCTTCTAATAAAAGGTAAAACAACATGGTATTAGGCTAAAATAATTAGGAAATGACCCAAAATCCCCTCTAAAATAACTGCTGACCTCATCGATGACACGACCTACGGTCCGTCGATCAACTCATGGACCGTCCTAGTTGGTCGTCGATGAGTTCAGAGACCATCACTTTTGGGCTCCCAACAATGATCCCATGTATGATTTGTCGGTCCATCGATGGGCCGTACATGCCTAGTCATGGTTCTTCGCTTTTGACTCTAAAATTCCACTAAGCCATGGACTAACCTACGAAGCCTACCTATGACTCGTGCATTGGACGACTGACCTTTCATGTGAATAATTGAAAAAGTACTGGAACTTGGCATTTTTGGAAAACCTTGGACTGCCATCCACGACGCGACCTACGGTGTGTGTCAGTCCGCGGGCCTTGGGTGGCTCTGTCGGGACTGGCACTAGGTTTTACAACAACTGAAATTTTCTCCCCTTTTCGAATCTAAGGTGTTACATTATCTCCCCCTTAGGAACATTCGTCCTCGAATGATATTCAAAACATAATAAGGAGGGTAGGAACTTAATCTAACAACCCAACATGAATGCAATTACACAAATGCACATATCCGAGGAGGAAACATCAACACCAAGCTAAAACATGTTCAAAGTATCATATCATGAGGTCTATATAAAACTATACTCAAATGCACATAAGTATTTAGAAATCAATAAAGTGACTCATTTTCTCAAAATTTAAGCTTTTCATGAACATGCATAAATGAGGAAATCATGGGAATATCTAAGACACATGAAACCAAAAGAGTAAACCACGAGGAACTCAATACCTCAAGCTAGACTAGGGACGAAAGGAAAGAGATGAGAATAATGGGACATCATATCGACCTCGACCTCCCAAGTTGTACCCTCAACTAACTGATTCCTCCGAAGCACTTTCACCAAAGCAATTTCTTTGTTTCTCATCTTCTTAACTTGTCTGGCTAAGATCTCTACCAGAACTTCCTTATAAAAAAGATTCTACGTAACTCCCAAACCTTCTAAGGGAACTATATATGTTGGATTTCCAACACACTTCTTCACAAGGTGACATGGAAAACTGTATGCACCGATGCCAAGTCACTAGGTAAATCAAGTTCATAAGCAACTTTTCAAATTCGCTTCAAAATTTGATATGGGTCCACATAGCGGGGAATAAGCTTCCCTTCCTTCACAAATCTCATTACACCCCTCATGAAAGAAATTTTCAAGTAGACCCAATCAGTTACCTCAAACTCAAGATCTCTCCTTCTAACATCGGCATAGGACTTTTGTCGACTTTTAGCCAATTTCAACCTTTCTCCAGCAAGCCAAAATTTCTCCATAGCTTCATATACCAATTCGGGACCTATCAAAGCAACTTCACCCACTTCAAACCAACCAATAGGAGATCTATGCCTCCTACCAAATAAAGTCTCAAATGGAGCCATGCCAATACTTGAATGGTAGCTATTTTTATATGCAAACTCAATCAAAGGAACGTGATCATCCCAATTACCCTTGAATTCAATTACACATGATCTCAACATATCTTCCAAGATTTGGATAGTACGCTCAGCTTTCCCATCGATTTGCTGATGAATGGTCGTACTAAGCTTAACACGAGTATCAAGACCTTTTTGGAAAGATTTCTAAAACTGAGAAGTGAATTGGGTACCACGATCAGGAATAATGGATAAGGGAACTCCATGCAACCCAACCATTTCCCTCAAATATAACTTGACATAGTCCTCTGCCGAATAAAAAACCTTGACGGAAATGAAATGAGCCAATTTCTTCATTTAATCTATGATAACCCAAATCGAATCATGTTGTCACTGAGTGCTTGGTAAGCCAACAATAAAGTGCATATTCAAATCTTCCCATTCCAAGTAGGAATGCTAATGTATTGAGATAACCCTCTTGGTTTTTTGTGCTCAACTTTCCCTTTTTGATAATTAGGATACTTAGCCACAAATTCCATAGTATCCTTCTTCATCACATTCCACGAATAGATCTCCCGCAAGTAACGATACATCTTGGTGCCTCCTGGGTGAATGGAATATTAAGAACTATGGGCTTTTGACAAGATCTTCTCTCTCAAGCCATCTACATCGGGAACATACAAACGACCCTGATAACGAAGCAGACCATCCCCCTTGGTAGAATACATCTACAGACTTTTTAAGCACCGCTTCCTTCAATTTTATCAAAGTCGGATCAAGACCTTGATTAGCTTTCACATCCGCCACAAAAGATGATTTTGAATCATTGTGAACCATAACACCACCTTTGGTAGAGTCAACTAACCGAACACCCAATCGGGCACATCTGTGAACATCTCGAACCAACTCTTTTGTATTATCCTCAATATGAGCAACACTACCCATAGATAACTGACTAAGAGCATCCACCACCACATTTTCTTTGTTTGGGTGATAGAAAATACTCATGGCATAATCCTTTAGTAGGTCAACTCACCTTCTTTGGCGAAGATTTAGATCTTTCTTCTTAACCCATATTGCAATCTCTTGTAGTCGGTAAAAACATCTACATGAATAACATAAAAATAATGTCTCCAAATCTTAAGATCAAACACAACTGCCGTTAGCTCAAGGTCATATGTAGGATAATTCTTTTCATGAATCTTAAGTTGCCTTGAGGCATAGGAAATACCCTTCCCATTTTGCATAAGGACACATCCTAACCCAGTTTTCGAGGCATCACAATAAACAATAAACCCATCGATTCCTTCTGGTAAAGTCAACAACGGAGCGGAAGTAAGTCTATCCTTTAATTCTTGGAAACTCTTTTCATATGCTTTGGACCATATGGACTTAACCTTCTTTTGAGTCAATGCCGTCAATGGAGAAGAAATCAAAGAAAACCCTTCAACAAACCTCCTATAGTAACTGGCTAAACCCAAGAAACTCCTAATGTCTGAAGGGGATAGAGGTTTAGGCCAACTCTTGATTACATCCGCCTTCTTAGGATCTATCTCAATACCCTTATCAGATACAATATGACCACGAAAAGCCACATATCTTAACCAAAACTCATATTTACTAAACTTTGCAAAAGAGTTCTTGATATTTGAGGACTTGCAACACAATCCCCGAATAATCAATATGTTGGATAAATGTTTCATCCGACCGAGTATTTCTTCATGGGGTGCTCCAATGTTGTTTGTTAGAAAGAAATATGGTTCACTTTTCGTATATGTATTGGCTACCGACAATTCAACAAGGTTACCATTAAATGTGAGTTTTGGCTAAGGTCCATGGATTTTCTTAGTCATATTATTTCTGGTAAGGGTATTGAGGTAGATCCTAAGAAGATGGATGTAGTTAAGAGTTGGCCTAGACCTCTATCCCCTTCGGATATTAAAAGTTTATTGGGTTTGGTTGGTTACTATAGAAGGTTTGTTGAAGAATTTTCTTTGATTGCCTCTCCATTGACGACATTGACCCAAAAGAAGGCTAAGTTTATATGGTCGGAAGCATGCGAGAAGAGTTTCCAAGATTGGTGAGTCCTTATGTTCCAAGGACCAAAACTTTATTTAGTATTGTCTTTACTTTTCAGTTTTCTATGTGATGTACGGGTTACGTCCCAACCACTCTTTGTACTAGATGGCTTTGCAACATTGTTTAGTTTTTCGCTTCATTTTTTAAAACTCCTATATTGGAAAATTGTCTTTTAAATTCTCTTGAATTTCTATTATCTTATATGATGTATGCTAAATGGCTTGTGTAGGGCCTCTCAGGCTTCTATACGTTATGTTACACCTAGGGTCTACCTTGGGTCGTGAAAATCAGAGGTTATAGTCTTTCGAGTTCATGGTTGGTGAGTGTATGTTCCTACGGGTATCTCCCATGAAGTTGTGATGAGATTTCGGACGAGGGGCAAGCTTAGTCCCATGTTTATCGGTCCTTTTGAGATTTTGAGGTAGGCAAGAGAGTTGTCTTATGAGATAGCCTTACCTCTAGCTCTTTCCAGTGTTCATCGTGTGTTTCATATTTCTATGTTCAAATTATATGTTCCTAATGAGTCTCATGTTCTTCAAGGAGAGTCAGTTCAACTTGATAAGACCTTGAGTGTTAAGGAGGAGCCTTTAGCCATTCTAGAAAAGTAGGTTAGCTAGTGCCAGTCTAGAAAAGAAGAGTCAGTTAAAGTGTTGACTTTGGTCATTATTTTGATGAAACAACCTCACATGGATGTTTCATCAATTTTATTGAGTTCAGAATGTTGTTTCCAAGTGGTTTGCACTTTTGGTTTGCATTATTTGACCTCTGAATGAATTCTTCAGAGATTGTTCAATGTTTTTGGACACTTGGCCTGTTTACTAAAAAAATTGATATCTGGTGTGTTGGCTTAAAAGAACCCTTGATTACTTAAGTGATGTTGGCTTAAGCGACCAAGGGGGATACTTAAGAGAACAACATTTGAGGGGTGGGGGTCGCTTAAGCAACCAGCCCTTGGCTTTTACCAAGGCCTCTTAAGCGACTAAAGGGACTCTTAAGCGACTTAGGGTCTGCTTAAGCGAATAAGGGTCCGCTTAAGAGAAGGGCACCTCTTAGGTGGGGTTCGTTTAATCGTAACTTACCATTAAAAAAGAGACAATCTTCCACCCTTAAAGGACATAATAGTTGGTCATTAAAACTTAATTTATCATTAAAAATGGGCTCCACAAGTGAACATATGCGAACCCATGATCTGATATGAAACTAAGGTTTGTATAAATAACGACTAAAAGTAAATGTTGTAGAAGCTGAATATAGAAGGCATATTAAATTCAAAACACAAAACAGATAAATGAAAAAATATCCAAAAAACATAAACCTCAAAATATTATATTTGAAAGCCTCTAACAAAATGACTTGTAGGGAAAGGTCCATGAGTAACTGTAATTGTTTGAAAACAAAAGGACTAATTAAGTTAAATAAGGGGTTGCCCTCGAAAGATAAGGACATACCAACACTACTGTGACCTGATTAGAAATTGTACTAATCACAAGCTTAATGCTGAGCTTTAGAAACTACATTATAAAATAATATAGAACATGAAGGTATATGGTCAGTACTTTAAATTTATTGAGTGTTAGACATGTGCCCCAATTCGAGTAAACCAGATATATAAATCTTTGATGCTGAAATGAATAGAGAAGAAATACATGAAATAATGTGCCGACCATTCAAATAGATATTCAATTGATAAGTACATAACAAAAATAACTTAATACAAGATCAATGAAATAGTCTGAGACTCAATTATGGGAAATACTAATAACCATCATTCTCTATCAGAGCTTAATGGAGTCCTACTTGTACCCCAACTGAAAGAGTGATTCATACCTTCCTAAGTGTATACAACTACCTGACATGAATCAACTAATATGATGTTCAAAGGACTAAGTTGTCCTGCCAACACTGACGAGTAATCCTTTATTACCCACGGTGACACATAAGTTTGGGACATAAAGATTTCTACTAAAGGGATTAGTCTAAACTGATGGTGAGCCTTCATCCCTATGTATTCTTGGTGCTATATAAAGTTGAATGTTCAATTGATCATGACGAATGCAATAGTTATGAAAATAGTATGAAATTTAACAAACTAAGGTTCAAAGACATGAATTTTCCCTATTTTGAGGGCCCATGAGAATTACCATAGAGAAATACTAAATTATAGGTTAAAACATATATTTATAGACTATTCATGAAGAAGAACTAAAATATGATGAACCTTGATCCAACTCAAAGACATGTATTTCTGTCATACGCAGGTCCTCATACGTAGCTCCTCCTCTAAAAGGTGAGCAAGCACTCTATGTAATTTATACCGTGGTCCATCTTTTGTTTTTGTATGGGACAACATTGACTGAAATCCTGTGAACCACCTAATCGCACCTGGACCATCTTTGCAGGCAGGGCAATGCCATTGTCTCTTAGGATCATTAATCATACTAATAGTTAATTTGTCAAAACATTTGAAGAATTGTTTGAACCAAAAACATTTTCTTCGCTCCTCATAATTCATTTCTTTTATATCTGGGTGCTCATCTAATTCATCATCAGTGAAAAAACCATCTTGATCGCTTTCATCATTAGAAAAATCTAATTCATTAGATGATCCAACATTGTTAAGCAAATCAATTTTTTAAATAGTTGGATGACCACAAGTACTATTCTTGTTTTCCAAATGTTCTGAAATGGGATTCTTAGGAATCCATGGAATCTTTTCAATACTATTTTTTTCATCCTGGTTCTCGGACCTTCTTGAAAAAACAAAGAAGTCATCATTTTGATCAGATTTAAGGCTCAAATCTAAAACACCAATATTTCTCTTATCAACTCCATATGTGTCGGGGATAGAATTATTCTTTGAAGATTTATTATAAAGATTCCCAATTATTTTATTGTTGTTGAAACTCATATTTGTATGAAACAAGAAAATATTTGACTAATAAAATGAAGAAGGAAAGTGAGAGTGGAACTTCTTTGTGTCACTACTTTGGATTTTATAACTTTTTTGGTGCTAGTGCAAAATATTAGTTCACAAGACCACAAATAGTAACACATTTATAAATTGAAAGCTAGTGTTTTGTCTACACTACATTTACATAATATGAATGCTTATTATATGCAAATCATAGGCAAAAAGAAAAATATTATGTCTAATTTATTATAAAGGACTACCAAAAAGGAAATCTCCTTATTCTTAGATGATTTTACTTTTTAGGTTAGATAAATAAATGGAAAAGATTTTATGAAATAATTCATATCCTTATTTAGTTTACCTTTTTAGGTTAGATAAATGAAAAGAAAAGAGTTTATTGAATCATCCATATCTTTATCTAATTAAATTTTTAAGGTTTGATAAATTAAAGGATTAGAGTTATTAAAATCATCCATATATTTATTTGATTAATCTTTAGATTAGATAAATGAAAGGATAAAATTTTATGAAATCATTCATATCCTTATCTAATTAGTTTATGAAATTTTTCATAAGCTTAACTTATTTACCTTTTAAGGTTATATTTATGAAAGGGTGAGAGTTTATAAAGTCATAGGTAACCTTAACTTATTTACCTTTTTAGGTAATATATATTAAAGAAGAAGATTAAATTTAGGTAATATATATTAAAGAAGAAGATTAAATGAGAAGTCTCATAGCATGTCAACTTCCATCAATTGAGAAACTTTTCATATTCTTTTCTACTTATGTATAAAGTTTTGTAAAATATTTTTTCTTCCTACCAAACACACCAAAATATCTTGAATGCCAATAATAAATATGGGTGAAAATAAGTTCTTATAAGTTATAGGTCATATTGGTCTAGTGCTTCAATAATTCTTTTATTCTTTATCCTCATGAACACACAATGTGTATGTCGCATATAAAAATCTTTCCACTAAGACATTATATATCATATATACTTTTGAAGTTCAAATATATATGATCATGGATGTAGTCATAGATATGATGTCAGATAACATTATTTTCACATATGCATCCTTTCAATTATGATTTTGTTAAGCGTGGTCTCAGATAAACAATACCTTTTGAGAAATGTTTATTTATCATCTTTCACTACATTGTTCCTTATTTGATGTTTAGGTATTATTGAAGGATTCATTGTAATCCCACTCACAACATATGATAGTTATGAATTTATATATTTAGTTTTGTTTCTAAATACCCATTACCATCCCTAAACTTATCACATACCTATTGTCCACTATATTTTCGTTGTGATGTAGATACAAGTGATCATTCTCAATCTCAAGTATTGAGTGGTTATTCATAATTCAACAATTGTCTGTTGAGTCCTCATCATATGGTGACATAGTTTATTTGTTTCTATCCTTATTTCTGACTTATGTCACGACCCAAAGTATACCCTAGGAGTAACATGACGTATAAAATAATAGAAGTAAAAAATTTAGAGAAAGCATTTTATACAACAAAATAGTTGACAAAGTGGATGTCTAACATAAGTCCCAAAGTCATCGAATACATCATAAAAAGTGATTAGGACATAACCCATACATCCCATACAAAGTCTAAAAACTAGAAATGACATAAGACTATGAAATGTCTGTTATTCTCTCCAGATCCTGCATTTAGATTAGTAAACCAGAAATAATAAAATATGAAAAGAAAAAGAAAAGAACTATCCAAGTCCGCAGAACCCACTGTGTGTCTTTAAGAAATTTAATCCCCTTAAGTACACGAGGTTGCAGATTAATTCCTTCCAAGATAAAACAGATTAACCATTAAAGAAGTAGTGGTACCTCAAAATTTGATAATTTCAACGAACTCAAAATGACAGCAACAAATCACACATACAGATACGATCAATCGATTTTGTTTTGTAAAAAATGTATGCAAATGAAGGGAAGAATTCGATGCAGAAAAATGAGAGAAAGCCTCTATATTTATAGCCAATACAGGGTAAAGGTCACAACTCTTTGGAAAGAAGACAACCTTTCAGAAAGGTCAGAACACTTTGGAAAAGGCACAACCTTTCAAACGCTCACAACCCTTTAGAAAGGACACAACCTTTCATAAAGGTCACAACCCTTTGGCATAGTCACAATCCTTCAGAAAGAGTCACAACCCTTCATTTCCTGTTCACACCTTTAAAACCTAACAATCCCACACATGAATAGGGAATGACTATTTTTAAAACATATGCATGAAAAACTGTGTGATTCGTGAGTAAGGATTGATTGCATCTGAATAAGTGGGTTTCCCTTTGAACTTTCCATAGTGAACATATATCGGATATACTCGGTCAATTGGTAGATTTGATATCTTTAAACCGTCGAGCTTTGGTGTATACCTAGACAACATAAGTCACACAATCAACCCTTGAACTATTTTTGGTTCTCATTGTTTTGTTCGTTTCAGCCATGAACACATCTTGGTTTATAAGTGTGTAGAGAACTTGCCTTACTAGATTCTCCTTGAAGCGGCTTACACTTCACACTTACATAGGTGATTTCTAAATGTGTTATCCCGTAGACACACTATTTGATATACCCCTGTATCAAACTTAAAAACCATTAAAACATCCTAATGCCTTTATCATTGTTACTGAACATTGTCTTATCATGAGAATGAACCATGACAAAATATTTTGACAATGTTGTACCGTCATCAATGACTTTGTTTGTTCTCCTTGAACCTAGATCTTGGGATCTCCAATCTTCTAGGTAGAGTTACTGCCACAATGACTTGTCCTCGGCCATAGTCCCATTCCCTTTTATAATCTATAAACTCCCTCTCTAGTTAGGCCATTTGTAAGTGGATCCGACACATTATCCTTTGACTTTACATAGTTAATTATGATAATTCCACTAAAGAGTAGTTCTCTAATGATATTATGTCTACGCTATATATTATGAGACTTTCCGTTATACATCATGCTCCATGCCCTACCTATTGCAAATTAACTCTCACAGTGTATGCATGCTAGAGCTAAAGGTCTGGGCAAAAAATCTTTCAAGAAATTTTGGAGTCATTCAACTTCTTCACCGGCCTTATCTAGAGTGATAAACTCAGATTTCATAGTAGAGCGAGCGATATATTTCTGTTTGAAAGATTTCCAAGAGACTACTCCTTCACCAAGAGTCAATCTATATCCACTTATGGATTTTACTTCATTTGACCTGGTGATTCAATTTGCATCACTGTATTATTGAAATACTGTTAAATA
>JAJOOH010001665.1:0-24476 GCA_029582605.1 Solanum gracilifrons
CCCCCCCCCCATAATGAGTCAATGAAAAGCATATCCCACTTTGAAGCTCATCATTTGCCTTATTTAAGATCACAACTAAAAAAATTACAACTGGTTTGTAAAGAAAGAGATACTTGGATCTAATTCTACCTCTAAAGCTCGTTCAAAAGGGGAGGATTGTTGAAAGGAAAAACTATCTAATTATACAAACATTCCCATCTTTGGTACTAGACTACTAGTCCATTCTATAATTTGAAATAATTACATATTGTCTAGTAACTAATAATTTCATACTAGATTTAAATCAGATTTCAAGTCAGATATATGAATCTTTGATACAAGATATATTTTGAGGGAGAGATGTGAGAGGCGAGCAAGAGAATTAATGTATCTCAAATACATGTGAATCATACTAGATACACATATCTGGGTTACCAAATTAAATACATTCAAGATATACATTTTGAAATACATATATACAGAGAGACAAGCGAGAGAGGGAGAGAGGTGCGCGAGAGAGTTAGTGTATCCTAAATACATGTGAATCATGCTTGGATACAATGTATCTAGAATAAATTGCACCTTAATTGACCTGCACATATCTAAAATATATGTATCTGAGTGCTCCAGATAGCACACAGATACATGTATTTGGTGAAGTAAATATGGTATGGAAGGTAATTTTGAAAAGTAAAGTGAAGACACGTAATTAGATCCTAAACTAGTGGAATTTGTGTTGTTTTCTCTTGTTCTAATTGATTTAATGAGGCCATTAACCAAATTTTCAATTAATGTGGGAACTAACACACTCTAACATCCCATCATATCCAAGCTTTAACTGAAGCATGGATTGAAAAATCAAATAGGGATAAACTTGGCTCATATACAAGATAAAGAAATGACATTTAAGTCTAACTCAATCCCTAAAACTAACTGAAGAAGGTTGAATTACCCAAAATCATACGGGCAAGTGATAATATGAAACTTTGACATTCTAATACTATAGTTGGTAGCTTCTATACACATCAATTCAATAATTTGTCTCCTCTCCCTAGCAACTATAAAATTAGATAATTCCGCAAATGTACATTTTATAACATTACATTGTATCTATGTGGTCAAGTTTTTAAATTTTAAGTTGCATAGCATATTTTAATTCTGTATATTAGTGTTTAAAAATTCAATATACAATAGAGTAAATACATCAAATTTTCTTTAAATTTGGCAGCAAAACTTACTTCAGCACTAAGTATAAAGGTGTTTAAATACCCGTCTTAACAACTTTGAAGTGATTTAAATACCCCTAAGAAGTGACGTGACAGAGAGAGTGGGTACACTCTCCTAAAGCGCTTGAAAAAGAGAATAAAAGTTGAATCTTATGAAATCTTACACATGGCTTTTTTTTTATTGGTCAATGTATAACTAATAGTTTTAATAGTTTTTCTTTATATATTAACTCTGTAAAAAATATGTCAATTTTCTTATTAAGAGGTAAATGAAATTTGTGGTCTCCTTTTTAGTTTATTTAAATTTTTTTCTTTTTATTTTGTTGTCTTCCCCAATACACCTCTTTCTCCATTGGAACTAGGGCTGGGCATAAACACCGAAAAATTGAACCGAACCGAATTATTTCGATATTTCGGTTTCGGTATTTTGATTTTTGGTTCGGTATTTGATATATATTTTTGTATTTTTTGGTATTTCGATTCGATTTTCGGTATGTAATTTTTGTGTTATTCACTATTTCGGTTTACTGAAATATATTATATTATAATATATATTAATATTATAAGCAGAAGTAGGTCAAACGTTTGTTTTTTTCAAACTCTTCCTACTTTTCAACTTTACAGACCCACTTCCCAAAGAGGCAAAAATTACCGTTTCCACTTCCCACGTTTAGTCGTCTACAGACTACAGCAACATGCAGCAGCCGCTAGTTGACCAGCAGGCAGGCGGCAGCACAATAACGATCGATAAATTTCAATGTTATAACAAGGGTAAATTTCATGCTAACGACAGTTTATTATTTTGAATCATACAATAATTTAAAAAACAGAGTAAAATAAGAAAAAAGAAATAAATATAAATAAAATAAACAAAAAAATTACAAAATTTAAAAAAGCCCACTAAGCAGGCCCATAACAAAAAACCGAACTAACAAAAATCGAACCGAAATAACATAATCCGAACCGAAATAATAAAAACCGAACCGAACCAAATTATTTTGGTTCGGTGTTCGGTACACGTTGTACAAGAACCGAAAACTAAAGAAAAAATCGAAACCGAACCAAAATACCGAATGCCCAGCCCTAATTGGAACATCTTTTCCTACATCTCCATCCCCATCTCTATCCACTATCTTTATTTCACTAGTACTTTAATAATTCATAAAATTCAGCACCAATGTCATTTTATTGATGTTGATTGCACTCTATATTATTGATGTCAATTTCACAAATATAAACTTTCTTAAATTCTGAGTGACCATATTGATTTTTCTATTATGTTATAATGCAAAAAATATGAATCTATATCCTTCTCTCCTTTTTTTTTAAAACTAAAGCGTGACCAAACTGATCACATTTTTATAATATAAAAAAATAACAGAACAAAGCACAGCTCGTTCAAAAACAAAAACAAAACGAAATTCAAATTGGAAATGACCCAAAGACAAACTCATCTTCAGACATTTCTAGATCCATTCAGATATTTCTCATAGAATTTATATTTTTTTGGATCAATTTTCATATACCGTCTTCAGTTTTTTATTTGAGTTATCAAGAAAAAATTGACTTTCAAAAAAATTCATTATCCAAGAGGGCAAATTTATGGGAAGGATTCGAAGAAGATAATGTGAATATTGTAGTGAATTTTCTTCTTTAAAGTTATTTAAAAAAAAATCTTGAACAATGAAGACGAAGGAAGAAAAGTTTTTAAGGTTGAAATGGTGAACAGCAAAGAAGAAGAAAGATAGGAAAGGGGGTATATATTTTTAAATTAATTAATTAATGTAATTACTTTTGAAAAGTGTTTAAAGAAAAATGGTGAATAAGTAAAAAAATAAATTAATGACGTGGTGCCTACATGGTCATGATGTTGCGCTTACATGACTACGATGTAGCGGGTGAGAGTGGTGTTATAATTTCAAGGGGATATTTAAATTACTTCAAAATTGTTAAGGGGGTATTTAAATGTCCGTATAGTTAAAGTGTTAAAGTAAATTTTATTGTCAAGTTCATGAGTGTTTTGATGTATTTTCTTAATATTATACACTTGACATATAATATTATACAAAACTTTATATTTTTACATTAATGTTCAAAAACTCGATATACAATTTTATACCCCCAATATCTAACCACTATAAAAAATTATAACAGGTGCTAATATATATATATATATATATTCATATACACTATTATACAATATTCTACAATATTATATATAAAATTATAAAAAGATGTTTATATACTTATATACGCTATTATACCTTATTAAATAAAAATTGACTTTGTCTTCTTCCTTGAATTCAATCATCAAATTCATCCAAAACACCTCAACTACACCAAATCATCCTAAATATCAAATCTAGGCTCCTCTATATATACTATTTTTTCTTAACAATACCACTCAAAACAGGGCTTATTTGCAAATACCCAATTTTCAAACAATTTTTTCTTTGTCTATGTGTTTCTTCTTCATGTTCATGTTCTCGACTTCAAATCAATGAATAACTGCATTTTTCAATGTCAAACAACATTCTCCAACATATTCTATTCAACAAACTCGAAATTTTTAATTAAGGCACGTGAATTCATATGCAAACAATTAATCAATCAATATGGCAGTCTGGGGCGAATTTATAGGTTAGAAATAAGACACGTGAATTCGTGGTATTTTTATAATATTATCTGATGACACTCATACTACAAAAATGTTAAATGATTCATGTAGTTGAATATATTGAGTTATTTACTTACTAAATTAGAGATCAAATCTCACTTAATTTTTTTTTGTGATGCATCTACCAAATTTATGTTACACTCGAAATCAAAGGAGAAAAAAGGTATTACATAGTGAAAAGATAATTATGGGATAAAAGGATAGAAGAAGAGGAACATGGCAATGCGAAGCATGAAACAAACAAAGATGATACTTAGGTAACAAAAGCAATAAAATGGAATCATCTTGCCTTATTAATAAGAGTACTTAAAACCTTGAAATGAAGAAAATAATAAAAAGGCATGTATATGTGGTCTAGTAAAACAGTACGGGGTAGGATGGAGTTGAGGTGAGGGTTCAAGGGTGGCGGAGATTGGAATGGTCAAGAAATAGGATTCGAGGGACTTGATAGATAAATACGATACAATGAGCGTCAAACGTCACTTCTAAATCTGTTTTTCTATTTCTATTAAAAAAATCATTTTCCTTATTTCAAAAAAAAAATATCACTTGAAATGATTGAACTTCATTTCAACTACCAGTAGCTTACATCCATCCAATAGTAAATGAATTGTTTTCATTAGTGGTAGGTGCACTTTAGATCAGAAAATCATATATCAAAAGCACTTTGATCCTAAGAAGGCTACGGACTTCAACCCAGTCCACACAACATAAAGAAAAAGAGAAAAGGATAATAAACATTTTTTTGTCAATAATTAGTTTGGGGAACTTTCGCAAATAGCCACTACAATAAATTTAATTATCCTTAATAGCTATGGTTTGCATATTTACGGGTTGTAGTTACAGTTTAAACTGCCTCGTTTATATAATTTGCGAATTTGTATAATTTTCAGGTTTGTATAATTCACGGGTACATTTGTATAATTTAGTTATTTTTGTATAAACCCGAAATAACGAATTTATACAATTACAAACATCAGAAATGTATACACTTATTGTAACGACCTGATTCAGTCGTTAGAGAAAAGCCAATGGAGAAAGAATTGGACCAGAAAAACTTTTGAGTAGTAACTTGAGATTTCCTAGCCTAGTCCAGATTTGGACAAAATCGGAGTCAGTGAGGTCTACGGAAATCTGGTAACAAATGAGAGTTCTAATTATGATTTTGATCACATGACTAGATAGTTAAAACGTTAAGGAACCCATACGACTTTACAGAATTGAATTCGGGTGAGTAGAACGCCCGAAACTGATCTTAGCGCGAACATGTATTTTTTGAGTGTCATGGGATGAAGGTGTGTTGTGAAATGGGGGTTTGAAACTCTTAATTTAGCTCTCTCTTTCCGTGCAAGCCGCTAGGGAGGGATTATTCCCGCCAGGGCGGGTTCGATGTAGCGAGGTGAGGACCGTTGTGGCGGGACAGTCGCGATTTAAGTCAGAAATAAACCCCAAAAATGTTTTATTCTGCAAGTTTCGACTTTGAGAGCTAAGAAACGACCCTAGAGGTTTTCTTGATAGTTTCCACCATTCTTGAGGCTAAAGGTAAGGTTTTCACTCCCCGAATCCATTTTTTTCGATCCGTAGAACTTGGTTTCTTGGGTGATTATTGTGGGGGAAGGGTTTTGGAACTTTTTGGATGGTGGGAAAATCCCTAATCTGGGTATCGGGATCAAGGGTTTGGCCTAGGGTTGATAATGTTGATTATAATCCGAGTAATTAGCCCTTCTTATTGATCCTTGCGTTAATTGTATGTTTTTAGACAACGAACAAGCGGGAAGAATCCAGAAAGGGAAGATTCAAGTGCCTTAGGGGATTCAAGCTTGGATTCGATGTAGGTGATGGTTGTGATGTCATGATTGTGTGATATATGTTTGTTCTTTCTTCATTATAATACGTGTATGTATGTGAATGTTGCATTATTGATCACCATAATCGTAAATAAGGATAATTGAATAACTGTATGCCATGAATCACCTCTTGTTGTATGATTGTGAGAATATACATTGTGAATGTGGTTTGTTGAATGGATCAGGTGTTACGTTCCGACACACTAACTTGGATTGGTTGCCACGTTCCGGCATAAATATGGGATCAGTTGCCACGTTCCGGCATAAATATGGGATCGGTTGCCATGTTTCGGCATAAACACTGAATCAGGTACCACGAACCGGTACACTAATAGTTTGGGTTTGGGTTCCATGAGAGGACCATTGATTTGGGTTCCGTGAGAGGACCATTGAATTGTGTTGTGTATCTACTTGTGTTGATTACGTTCATAGCTAATTGTGATTAAGGTTGAAAGACTGTTTGTTGCTCTAAAATGATAACCAATGTGTATTATTGAGAACGTGGAATACTACTTGATCCTGAAAAGATGACTAATATTGTATATGTTCGGTATATGCCTGTTTTATAATGTTGTGGTTACTTGCATGTGTTTCTCTTATTGGGATAGCCGCGTGATCCTACTAGTACACTGTGGTTGTGTACTGATACTGCACTTACTTGTTCTTTGTTGAGTACAGGGCATCTTCAGGCGGTTATTGATAGAAGTCGGCTAGGTGACTATTGAGTGTGCCGGATTCAAGGGTGAGCCAGTTCTTTCAGGCTGCCATGGATATTTCTTGTTTAAGTCCACTCTTTTCAAAATCAGACTATTTGTTTAAGGTGTTTGTTTAGTTTCGTGGTTGTACCCCTTGTTCTTAGACTTGTCGTTAGTAGAGTTTGGTAAAATGACTTTCAGGTTCTAGGGGTTGTTCTTCCGCATTTGTTTGGTTAGTTAGTTATTTAAACCTTTTGAGTTTATGGGAACTCCATATTTCTTAGGCCGCTTAAACCTGCTTCCGTATTTTAAATGCATAGTTCTTGGTTAAGTTGGGTTGTAGTATCGGTTTTCCCACCGGAGGGTTAGAGTGGGTGTCAATCATGATGGTATGGAGCGTGAAAAAGTTGGTATCAGACCCCTAGGTTCGTTGATCTCATAGTACCAAAACGAGTCTAGTAGAGGCTTGAGGAAGGGTACGAAAACATCCGTACTTTTCTTCGAGAGGCTATAAGACTTTAGGAAAAACTCACTTCTTTCTACTCCTTCGTGCTACAACTTGAATCCAATTGGTATCTGGGTGATACAAATTTGTATCTTTCCTCCTTCACTCTATGGTCCGAACTAGGGCAACAACAATGGTAACACAATCACTAGCAAGATAGGATGTGTATAGACTACTAACAGTTGAATAGGGTCACTATTCAGAAAAAGTATCCATTGCCTTAGACAAATGATCTTTTGACCAATTGCAGGGTGCATCAGTTTACATTTTGCTCTTGTACTGGGAGACCGGTAATGGTCATCTATGGAACAAACTAATTTAGAAATTGGACTTGTCTGTGTGTTGTAACTTGAAAACTGTGAATGTGTGTTCCTTGTTGCCTAAATTAACTGTGAATGTGGAAGTTGTATTTTCTTGGACGTGATGATATGATCATATGCACAATAAGTGTGGGTCTGATTTTTGATATGTGCAATATGCTAGCTAAATTGATTGAAACTATGTAAGTTGTAAATACTGAGTATGGTGAAACTTGTTGTGAAAAGAAGGTCACGACTAAGTTCGATGCAAGGGTCTAGATAATGCATGAGGTTATTCGTAAGAAAGATATGGACGTGTCTTGCGCTTGAGTAATAACTGCATGAGTGTTTGGGTGTATCCTGGGGATTGTTGACACCCAATTTTGACCCTTCACAATATAAATTAGTCATCGAGCTTCTCTAATTTCAAACGATTTAAAATTATTAGTTCTTATAGAAAATAAAAAATAAATATATAATATAGTTTGCAAGTCATTTAAATAGATTGGTCACCTTTTTATAATTTTGAAATAATGTACATTATTTATATATATTCATATATGTAATTAGTATATTTTATGAATATTCAAAAAATCATCCCAAAAGATTTTATTTCTTACTTAAATATTTTAATTTAATCTGTAGTTAATATTTAAGTTAGGTTTATATTTTTGAGTTACTAGTTTATAATTAAGTTAATTATTTTATTTTTAAAAAAATTAAGAAGCTCGTTAATTAATTAATATGATTTCGTCTTGTCTAAATTTTAGTCAAATTCCCTAAATCAAATATTTGGCTAACTTGTGAATTTTACTCTTCTTTGATTCCAATTCCCAGCCCATATATACATTTTAACAACAAAAACTCAGCTGAAAACCCCATTCCAATTACAATTAATCTAGCATAACCCATTTTATCCTCACAAAGAAATCCATTTCAACAATACGTAAAAAACATTTTCGGCCCACCAAACAACCGACCCGACCCCACCTCACTTCTTCTTCTCCCTTACGCCTACAACCCAACAGCAGTAATAGCCATTCCCTACGACCCCACCCCATTCTTCTTCTCCAGATGCAACCCAGAAAATTCCAGCAAATCCGAAAATCTCGTCCAACTACCCTGCAGAACCCATAACCGTAGCGACCTAATCGATCAAATCGTTGTTCCCTTTCCCCCATTTTCAGAGATCTTCAAATCTCAATCACTATTCCCCTTGGAAACGAAGAAATATATTCAAAGTTTTCAATTTCGCTCAACGGATTTCCCCACCAAAAAGGCCCCAGCATCCCCTATAAACAACCCTTTACCTCTAGTGATTAGAGATATGTTAAAAAGATTGGATTTTGAAATCATATATGAAAAAATAGCTTACAAACGGTTTTGGAGTTTAATCGTGAAGTAATAGTCGTTTTACACTTGAAAATGTCAAACGGTTATCTAATCCTTGGTTCCGAGAAAATCTCCGTTTGTAGTCGGTTTTGAACCTCTTGGCTTGCTATTAGTATTTGAATCTTGTGGTAGAAGAATCACTGTCCAAAGCATGTCGTTCCCAGTTCTGCTGCCTCGTGCACCCTGGAAAGGTAATACTAATTTCGATTCAAGCGTCTTTACTGCTCTGTTATGTAATTCTCAATTGTATGAGCTATTTATATGTCGATATTTTGAGAATTTTTTTTATTAATGATCGTAAATCAGTATGTAATTGGTCTGCTTATTCGTAATTCTTTTTCGTCTTTTTTTCGCTCAAAGTCGGGCTGATCCCATTCGATGTCGAGATGTTTTCCTCCTGTTAGTGTTCTTTTACTTCATTACATGATTTCATCTCGTTGTTCATGATTTGTGGTTTAGTTTGAAGTTCATTTTCACTTGTGAGCAGATTTTCGTTTCTTGACTAGTGTAAATAATGTAGGTAGATTGGTTTGCTGTTTTCTCTTTTCTCTTTTTTTCGTTGTGCCGGTTGGTTGGGTTCATTTGTTTAGATTTGGGTTGATTAATACATGCCTCTTCGATTTTGAAATGCGATAAATGATTATTTTATTTTGGGACTTATATAGCAAAATGGAGATTGGGTATGTAATGTTCATTGTTATCTTCCCGTTCTTGTTTCTTGGTGTCCAAAATGTTGATGTATGTTGACTCATCAAGTCTTTAAGATTGAATGTACGCTTTGTAGGAGTTGGTTTGGCGTATAGATTATATTTGGTAGCCATGATTCGTAGAATATGCATTACTTTCAGATTTTCTCAGAGATGTAAAAATCGTAATAGCCTAAATTAACTTCTCGGCATCGCATACCATTACATATACTTATCCGTGGCTTGCACTAGTAATGTTCCCATGGAGATGTTGTAAGTTTTAGGTGTATATGCTGCTCATATTGCCTAGTAATGTTTAATATGTGTTTATCAAATTTATATAGCCTTAGGAACGAGATTTATTCATTACTGCACCCCTATTTGGTTTAGTTTCCTGATTCATGTTAGTGCTTGTTGTTGAAGTTATGGTAAGTGAAACTGTGAAGACATCTTGCCAAAATTGTTCCTCATAATGAGTTATTATATTTTACAGCCATAAACATGCACTAGTAAATGCTTGGCAAACTTGATCACTGTATTGGCTTGGTTTTGTTGGCACTTCAGTTAATTTCTAATTAATTATGCTTAGATTTTTATCTCATTTTTTAATATAAAAAAAATAAAACAATAAAATCAAGTTACAGTAATAGTTCACATTTGCTTTGCCTTCATGAGCTTGCTTTCTATTTCATTTTCCTCTTTTGTTATTGTGTTGAGTTTTTATGATCCATTTCTCCGTCCTAATTGTTTCATCTTGTTTTCTTTGCATAAATTCTCTTGGATCGAGTCTTTCACACTCCTCTTTGCCTTGTATTTCGAGTTGGGGTTGAAACCCAATGCTTTTCCTATTTCTCGGGTCCGCCCCCTATATATTTGGGAAGACGTGGCAGGTCCCGAAGACCCAACGTAGTGCTGGAAATTAGCTCATAAATGTTCAAAGCCCCATGGATAGGTTGATTACAGGTTCTGGAAAGCCCCAAAGGGGTCGTATGCATTCTGTATACACTGGTATACAACAATCGTATGCAAGATATACAAGGCTAGGGACTAATATACAGGCCAAAAATGCGAAAATACAGAGATAAGGTACAATACAGGTGTTCAGAAGCAGGAGATACATGAAAAGAACTGATATACATGTCGATATACACTGATATACAGTCAATGTTTACAAAATTGGGACTTTGGTTAAAGACCAAAATTTGCAGTGAAATTGTCCCAAAAAGGGGTCCAATTTCATCATCTCTTTTACTCCTTTAATTGCTTTGATTAAGCTTTGACTTATTTCATTTAACTCTAACCATAATTTATTTTAATTAACTTAATTAGATTCTCCAAAAGAGGAGTTATTTTCTTTGTGTTGGTTCATTTTCAATAAATTTCTTTTTTTTTTGTGTCGATTTATTTATCAAGCAAGTAGTTGGTCAAATTTTATCACTTTAAGTAAGCTGAATCTTTTGTTCAAAAAAAGGAAAAATGTTCTTCGGTGCTTCTTCACTTAAAACATATTTTATTCACTTTTAAAATTGTTTACGTTAGACAATTTTCTCGAATAAACTTAAAAATAATTAAAACGTTTTCCTTTCCTTAGTCATTTTCTCAAAAAAAAAATAAATTAACCCAATTTACTCTCAGAACAATTTAAAATGGTTTAAGTTCAAATTATTATTTTCTAAAATGACTCAATTAAATCTTAATTACTCTAGTTTTGTTTAAATTCTACTTACCTATAATTTAATTCAAATGTCTCAATTGAGATCCTTTTTCTTAAAAATAAAAAAATTGCTCTTTGTTTAGCTATTCTTTCAAGTTAATATTGTAAATTACTTATATATCATTTTCCTAAAAATTGTCAAAATATATATTAGCCAAGTCGTACGATAACCGCATGTTAGCGGGCGCTTCAAATGCCTTAAAAACCTTCGTGAGGCGTAAATAAGAACCTTTTACCCATTTTCTCTAAATTTTTGAAGACATAATTGTTGGATAAGGGATAAGGTTCTGAAAAATACTCCAACTTTGGTCGAATTTACTGTTGCGATACTAAACTTTCATGAGGACCTATTACCTCCCTAGACTATTTAATACCATATTTTAAACATATATATTTCCTCACGGGGACATAAAAAATAATGCAAAATTATAAATAGTAATATGTCCACGTGGGCACATATATACCTTTAAAATACACTATTAAATAGTTTAGGGGGTAAAAAATATGGTATTAAATTATCTAGGGAGGTAATATGTCCTCATGAAAGTTTAGTATTGCAACAGCAAGTTCGACCAAAGTTGGGGTATTTTTCAGACCCTTATCCCGAGTCTTTTTAAATTATAAGTTTTCTTAATTACTTTAAAAAATTAAATGTCGACTCTTTTCTAAGTAATTTTCTCAATTTTTTTTATATTTAGAACATTTAAAAAAAAGTAATTTTTCTAAAGATAATTAAATTACGGCATAACAGAAATGACGACTCTGCTGGGGAATCAATTAGGTTCTAACCATAATGACTCGACTCTTTTTGACTATTTGATAATATTTGTTGAACTGTTTTGCCTCACATGTGCCTTATTTGCTTAAATTTATATTGACCGTCATTGCATGCATATCATCTATTCCGTCAAATGACATTTTTTTAATTATTTCGCTTAAAGGACGATTATGCGGGCCGCAGTCGTTCGTTAACCAAATTATTCTCAGGATATCCTGGCGAATGTAGTTAGCTACTGGATGGTCAACGGTCACTAACTGTTCCAGCCCAGTTGTCCGCTTGGGTCACCAATCCACTTCAAATAAACCCCATTCGTAGTCAACTAGCGTAGAGCAAAACCAAATCTCAAATTTAGCGCATTTGAACTAAGTTGACCCAACACCCAAGGCGTGTTTGGTCCTATTAGAAGTCCACTTTGTGTCTATTTGGCCCATTGGTCAATAAAAGACAACTATACTTATGTGTTTTTATTTGAAGGATGTATACGTCATTTGGCAAAACATTGTCTCTTGGGGTTGGGAATTTAACAGTTTGTTCGAGTCAAAGAAGGATCAAATCACCATTGCATCTGAAGACGTTGACATTCAGAGATGGTAAGAAGCTCAAGAACGGAGAACCTTCCGTGGAATCATAGTTTAGGATTGTACCCCTGCGTGTGACTGATTATTTGTATCCATTTTCCCTATTAGGTATCCCCATTTAATTTGTTTGCAAAGTCTGTATAAGTTTTAATTTTATGGGGCAATTGAATGTTTCAAATGACGGCATACATCCTTCAATTTGGTAGGCCCACCTTTGGCATGAAAACGTCACAAGTTTAGGACGTGATATAAATTGTGCTACCTGATATGATTGATTTGTGTTGTGATGTGTCACTTTGTCTAAAGCAGAATTAATCCACTCTTGTTTCTTAGAGAACTCTAAGCATTTATTAAAATTCACAACAACAAAGTCCGTCCAAATTACTCCTGAAGTGTTGTCCAAGTTTCTCATAAAAGTATAAACCCTTTACTCTAAATAATCTTCTAAGTTTTTATTCATCCGTCACAGGAAGGTCGACTTGCTAGAATGTCTAGAAACAGAGTCAATTTACCTATCCCACCCATTGTTTTGGTTAATGATGAAGAAACTAAAGAATCAATGTTCAGAAAATTTGTCGAGACGGAAGAGAGGATAGCTGCAGCCAAAAGGAGACTTGCAATACTGGACCAAACTGAATGGATGCTACGAGAAAGAATTATCATGGTTGATATGGAAACAACCTCAGTGAAAATGAAGATCACCAGAATTGATCAAGAGATAATTAATATCACTAAGGCGTCTGCAAGGATCCCCGAAATTCAACGGGACATTAAGAAAATAAATTTTGGGAATGCTTCCTCCATGAGGGGAAAAGGTAAAACAAAAGAGGGTTCGATGACGAGAGCACTGGATCGTCACCCGATAATTGAAGAGGAATGAAAGAAGTCTTTGGGTAGATTTAGGTTCATTTCTCATGTTTGTCATCTTGTTTTTAAGTTTTATTATATTCAAGAACTACGCAAGACTTGTGCCCATATGGGGTACGTAGGAAGCTCTTTTCGAGCCTAGTCTATCTATCAACTTCGAGAAGGGTATGTTTAAGTTATCTTATGCAATTTGAACTACGTCGGGCCTGATTTCCTTGGTGGATACATAGGCAGTCTACTTAAGGCTCGGTCCCTATCTTTTCAATTTTTATTCTCTCTTATTAGTGAAAGATTCTGAAGAATTTCACCTACAAAAGCATATGAGTGGAAGAAATTAGCAGGATTCTATGCAAGGTGACCTTTCCAATACAATTACAGAAAAATTTCTTTCCATTTGAGTCCTCCCGTTCACCCAAACTATTTCCGTGGATTAATCTGCTTGAAGCAAAATGACACATGTGTGTTTATCTTGATGTCAACTTATTTACATATCCCATAAAAAACAAAAAACTAACATATACGTCATTTGAGTTGTTCTTCTCTACAAGTAAAGACTGATCTGTATTGAATTGAAACTGGGCGACCATCCATACTTTACAAGATCTAAAGCAATCATACCATCCTTTCCTAATTATTCTTTGGCTAAAGGCAGAAGCAAAATGACTGGTACTTCTGAAGAAACAGGAATTGTAGATGTGACCTTCAAAAATGCTGAACTCACTGATTAAAGTAAGTTGATCTCTCAGTTAATGCAACGAATTGCAAACATGCAGGAAAAGCTTCAACAGACCAACGATCTGGCCAAATTGGCCATTGCATGGAATGAACCCCCCTCGAAACTAGAAGACCTCCTCATTTTCCATCAGTAAGTTCTCCATTACCCAACTACTTCCCTACCCATACCACAGGACCCATCACTTCCACTCCTAACCCTCCCTACCATCGACTTAACTGTATCCAACGCTCCTTATGCCAGCATTTCTTACCAAACACCACCACCACCACCAAATCAGAACTAATCACCTAACACTAATCACTCCCAAAATTTCATGCCAACCTATCAAATCCCACTCCCAGTCTCCAATAATCCATGTGTTTTGCCTAGCCAGCCTGCATACCTTCCGTAACATTCCAAACTCCACCAGCCTTTACAATCCCTAAACCATGTCCTAGCTTTCCCGATCAACCGGAGCTGGATGACTATGAAGAAATGGAGAAGGAGTGGAGGTTGAGAGAAGAAAAACGTGAACAAAATATGAATGTTATGAAGGATGCCATATCCGAAGCAGTACCAATCTTCGAGGAAAATAACAAGACTTGAGTATGAGGACCTTTGCATGCACCCTGACTTGGAAATACCCGAAGGTTACAAAATTCCAAAATTTGAAACCTTCAATGGTATTGGCAATCCCATGGCTCTCTTACGAGCTTATTGTGACAAACTTGTGGGTATAGGGAAAAATGATGTATTAATTATGAGGTTGTTTAGTCGAAGCCTCAGTGGAGAGGCGTTAGAATGTTTCACATGTCAAGAACTCTGTCAGTGGTCTACATGGGGGCTTTGGCCAAAGATTTTTTGGAAAGATTCCAGTTTAATGTCAAAGTTATCCTTGACAGATACTATTTGGAAAAAATCAAGCAAAAAAGCTGCAAAGGTACAACTTGTGATGATTGAAAGTGAAATAACCTCTGCTTTTATTCGAGCTCAGGAGCTCAAGTATTATGAAAGGATGTTGCCCATAATGGGATAGAAGTTTTCGAAGCTAATCAGAATAGGAGAAGCTATAGAGGATGGCCTCAAGTCTGGAAAGGTTACAAGTCTCACTGCTTTGCATGCCGCCAACAAATCCTCACCATCCATAGCCACATGATTCACTAGGAAAAAGAAAGATGACGTGTCTGCTGTATCTTTTAGCCCGAGGCCAAGGCTGCAAAGGTATTTTGGGTCTAGTTCTTCCATTGGAAACTCCAACTGATTCCCCACCTCAAATATTTACCCGCCATCTCCATAAGGTCCAATCCCAATCTACTATGCACAACAGAACTACCAAGCACCACTGCCTATCTACCAAAATCAACCACCAACCTACCAAAATACACTACCAAATCACCAAGCCAATGCACTAGTCTACCAAAATTCCGGAAAAAATAACCCAAATGCCAACAACGTGCCCCGCCCTAACCTCGAAAGAAAGCCTCCCAGAGTTTTCACTCCTTTGGTAGAAACACGTACCCAACTCTTTGAGCGTCTAAGAGCAGCATGATTGATCCAACCAGTAGACGCAAAGACAATTAATCCCACAACAAAGTTCTTTCGAGCGGATCAATGATGTGTCTACCATTCTGGAGGGACGGGACATGATACAAAAGGATGTATCAATCTGAAACATAAGATTCAAGACTTGATTGATAACAAAATTATCACTCTCCAGGCTCCCGCCCCTAATGTGAACCATAACCCATTGCCGAATCATGGAGGATCGACCATAAACATGATTGAAAGAGATAAAGATTGGCTCGCTAATGTGACTACCAATGAAGCAAATGTCAACTCACTCATACCAACGGTGGACTCATTGACCATAAAGGCCCGTCCTGAATTTGTTGTAATAACTGCACCTCATCAGGCATTCGCTTTGGCAAAAGAAAGAAGCAATGAACAACCCAAAGAAAAGTTTGTTGTCTAGGCAGCTACGGCACAGAGGATGACACGTTCTGGAAGATGCTCTGTTTCGAAAGAGCTAGCTCAGAAAACACAAAGAAAGGAAAACCAAAAAAGACCGATCATAGAGGGTGAGGCTGAAGAGTTTTGGTGAAGAATGCAGCCTAAGGAGTATTCCATTGTCAAGCATTTGGAGAAGACTCCCGCTCAAATTTCTGTTTGGGCTCTATTAATGAGTTTTGAGTACCATCAAAAAGCACTGTTGAAGGTACTTGACGAAGCGTATGTACCAACGGGAACAAGTGGTGAGAATCTGGTCACTATGGTTAGTCATGTCATTGGGGGTCACCAAATCTCCTTTCGAGAAGAGGAGTTACCAATCGAAGGAGTGATGCACAATCGTGCATTGTATATCACCGTCAAATGTAGGGACAAGTTTGTAGCATGAGTATTGATTGATAATGGCTCAGGACTCAATATTTGCCCATTATCAACCCTTACTCAGCTAAATTATGATGTTGGAAAAATTCGTCAAAATCGCATAAACGTAAGAGGATTTGATGGTTCGCAAAGAGAGACCATGCGGGAAGTAGACATGTGTATCTAAATGGGGCCTGCAGAATTTGTGACTGAGTTCCAGGTGAAGGGTATATCCACAAGCTACAACTTATTGCTAGGAAGACCATGGATCCATGCTGTTGGAGCAATCCCATCCATATTGCATCAAATTTTGAAGTTCATCTGTGAAGATTATGAAATCGTCATCCATGGTGAAGAGAGTAATCATAGTTACTCTGGATTCTCCATTCCAGTTATTGAAAATTCTTCTCAAGGTACTGACTTTCACATGGTGGAGATAATGAATGCTGCTTTTGAAGATACGACACCACAAGTATCAATGCTGCCAATGTATAAAATGCTACCCACGACTATGCTAAGAAGCGGTTTTGAGCCTGGGCGTGGGTTAGGCAAGAATTTGGATGGCATATCCGAACCTCTTCCTATCCCACTTCAAAATTTTCGCTTCGGCATCGATTATACCCCAATAGATGAAGAATTGTTTGAAGCAGAAGCAAGGAGGAAGCATGACTGTGATATACCGAGCCTATTCCAAAATTGTACCAGTCATTTGTTGCTAAAGCTTTAGAGCCTGAGATTGATGGTCTAGTGGAAGGGATGGGAAGATTGTTTAATGAAGAAGATTGTGATGTGATCTCGGCAGAATGCACCACAACACCCACCATCCGAGATGCCGGACCTGGAGAGATTCTACAAAATTGGATGGCTACTCCACTTACGATCCATCGAATGGCTTGGTAGATAAAGACAAGATTTGAAGTTTTATTTTTTGAAAATCGGTGTTGTTCGGACGAGGCCCGATACCACCATTTATGTAACTTTATTTTGCATCGTAATGTTTCAAAAGGAAATGACTCATGAGTTATGACCAAAGTTTGTACGCCTTTTTAAAATTCCAATGAAAGCCTCGTTTATTTTAAATTGATTATCTTGTCTTTGCGAATTATTCTCCAATATATACATTTAAACTCTTTTTATCTAGCATGGTTGATTTATTGTTCTTTTCAGTAAAAATGAATCTAAACTTGCCAATATCATGACATGTCACGAACATGGTGAACAAAGTAAGGTCGATGAAGATGAATGTGAAGAATATGATGAGGAAACTATGATGCCTGAACACCTTACCGAGGACTTGAGGCAACTTGAAAATGATGAAAAGTCCAACATAGATGAGACAGAGATAGTAAGCTTAAGAGATGACGAGTCGGTCAGAGAAACTCGAGTTAGTGTCCATTTGACATCGACAGAAATAGAAGAATTGGTCAAACTACTCAGACAGTACATTGATGTGTTCACACATGGTTTTATGATGATATGTTGGGGTTAAGCACCGATATTGTTTCCCATAAGCTGCCTATCAATTCAGAGTACTATCCGGTAAAGCAGAAAAACAGAAAGTTCAAGCCCGATCTAAGTTTAAGGATAAAAGAAGAGGTCATGAAGCAAATTGAATCAAAAGTCGTTGAAGTAACCAAGTATCCCACTTGGCTGGCTAGCATTGTTCCAGTGACGAAGAAAGATGGAAATATTAGGATATGCGTGGATTATCGGGATCTCAACAAAGCGAGTTCGGAAGATAATAACTTGCCGAATATCCACATATTAATCGATAATTGTGCTAAGCATGAGTTGCAATCTTTTGTGGATTGCTTTGTGGGATACCACCAGATTCTAATGGATTAAGAAGATGCAGAAAAAACAACATTCATCACACCTTGGGGAGTCTACCATTATCGAGTGATGCCGTTCGGTCTCAAGAATGCTGGAGCCACTTACATGAGACCTATGACCACTATTTTCCATGATATGATTCACAAAGAAATTGAGGTGTATGTGGACGATGTCATCATAAAATTTCACGAGAGTTCGGATCACCTGACACACTTGGAAAAGTTCTTTGACAGGTTACGAAGGTACGATTTGAAGTTGAACCCAGCCAAATGTGCATTTGGAGTACCTTCATGGAAGTTACTCGAATTCATAGTTAGCAGAAGAGGTATTGAGATTGATCCCTCCAAGATCAAGGCAATTCAAGATTTACCTCCTCTAAAGACTAGGAAGGAAGTAATGAGTTTTCTGGGAAGATTGAATTACATCAGTCAATTCGTAGCTCAATCAACAGTGATATGTGAGCCCATATTCAAGTTACTACGAAAAGATGTGCCAACCAAATGGACCGAAGAATGTCAGAAGGCTTTTGACACCATCAAGAGTTACCTTTCGAATCCACCAGTGTTGGTGCCACGATGTGCAGATCTGTCTCTGATAATGAGCTTGAGTGTGTGTTGGGACAACATGATGATACCAGAAGAAAGGAGAGAGCTATACACTATTGGAGCAAAAAGTTCACATCCTATGAGGACTTTTACAGAGGACTTGCTGTGCTTTGGCTTTGGTTGCTCATAAATTGAGACATTATCTGTCGGCTTATATAACACATCTCATTTTGAGAATGGACCCGCTCAAGTACATATTTCAAAAAGCAATGCCGACAGGAAAGCTAGCAAAGTGGCAAAAGTTGTTGAGTGAGTTCGACATTATGTACATGACTCAAAAAGCAATCAAGGGGCAAGCCTTAGCCGATTACCTTGCTGAAAACCTAGTGGATGAAGGATATGAATCGCTTAGAACATATTTCCTTTATGAAGAAGTATTATTTGTAGGGGAAGATATATCAGAATCATATCCTGGGTGGAGAATGTTCTTTGATGGAGCAGTGAACACTAGAGGGTAAGGAATTGGAGCAGTGAACTCTAGAGGGTCAGAAATTGGAGCAGTGTTGATATCTGAATCGGGGGAACATTATCCATCAACAACAAAGCTTAGATTATGATGTACTAATAACATGGCTGAGTACGAAGCATGTATTCTTGGAATTAGAATGGCTCTTGACATGAATGTTCAAGAATTACTGATAATTGGTGATTCAGACTTATTGATTCATCAAGTTCAAAGAGAATGGGCCATGAAGAATCCTAAAATCTTACATTATGTACAATTGGTATGGAGATTATGCAAAAGATTTAGGAAGAACGAGTTCAGACACACCCCGAGAATACAGAACGAGCTTGCCGATGCCCTCGCAACCATATCGTCCATGATACAACACCTAGAAAAGAGTTATATCGATCCACTTGAGATAGGCTTAAAAGAAAAACCAGCACATTGTTCACATGTGGAAGCAGAATGGGATGGGAATCCATGGTATATCGATGTGAAAAAGTACTTAAAAGCTGGCGAATATTCGGAAAAAGCAACAAGTATTCAGAAGAAAACAATCTGAAGAACGGCAAACAACTTCTTTTTGAATGGAGAGGTTCTTTATAAGAGGGCACCCGATCTGGGATTACTGAGATGTGTGGAAGCTGCAGAAGCCACAAAATTGCTTGAAGAAGTGAACGCTGGAGTGTGTGGGACGCACATGAATGGGTTTACATTAGCAAAGAAAATATTAACGGCGGGATACTTCTTGATGACTATGGAAAATGATTGTGGCCAATTTGTCCAAAAATGTCATAAGCTCAATGTGATGAGTTCCCCTTGGTTATTTGCAGCCTGGGGCATGAATGTTATTGGATCGATTGAGCCTGCTACCTCTAATGGTCATATGTTTATTTTGGTCGTCATTGATTACTTCACCAAGTGGGTCAAAGCTGCTTCCTACAAAGCTGTAACAAAGAAAGTTGTGGCCGATTTTGTTCGCAACAATTTGATATGTCGTGTTGGAGTTCCAGAGTTTATTGTCACAGACAATGGAGCAAATCTGAATAGTCACTTGATGAAAGAGATATGTGAACAATTCAAAACTACCCACCGCAATACAACTGCATATCCCCCCTCAGATGAATGGAGCTGTGGAAGCTGATAATAAGAACATCAAGAGGATACTGAGAAAGACGATTGACAACTACAAATGTTGGCATGAAAATTTGCCTTATGCTTTGCTAGGTTATCGCACCACAATCAGAACCTCAACCGGAGCAACTCCTTATCTATTGGTATACAGAACAAAAGCAGTGATACCAGCTGAAGTTGAGATACCATCTTTAAGGATTACTCAAGAAGCTGGATTGAGCGATGCCGAATGGGTTCGTGACCGATATGAGCAATTAACATTGATTGATGAAAAAATAATGAGTGATATTTGTCATGGCTAGTTGTATCAATGACTCGCGCTTTCAACAAGAAAGTAAGAGTTCTAACATTTGAGGTAGGCCAATTGGTGTTGAAACGTATTTTTCCTCATCAAGATGAATACAAAGGGAAATTTGCACCTAACTGGCAGGACCGTTTGTTGTCCACAAAGTATTATCAAGAGGAGCTTTGGTTCTAGCAGAGATGGACGGTCGGGTGTAGAGCAAAGCTATCAATTCAGATGCTGTCAAGAGATACTACATTTGAAGGATGCTCCTTCTTTCTTTTATTTCCTTGTAATTGCAATTTGTTTGTAATCATTGTTGCATTTATGTTTTGAAACATTCCCCTTGTACTTGAACTACGTTCGACCTAAATTCTGAAGAATGAGATACGTAGGCGGCCTATGTCGGCCTCGATCGTTTCCTTATCAAAATTTTCTACTCTGTCAATCCTCGAGAGGGAAACTACGTTTGACCTGATTCCTGCCTCAACGGGATAAGTAGGCACCACAAGGGTTCGGTCATATTCCCAATAAGATTTCCATGTCCCTTCATAATGGAAACCGGGACAGAAATTTTGAGAGGATCTAAAAAATTCTACAAAAAGAGTCATTTCCTACAAACAAGAGTCAAATATCATATCGAAATGTGCAATTGGGACATATTTTTGAGAAAATCTCAAAATTTTGCACGATATCATGACTTTCGTGATCACCATCAGATCTGTTTTAGAAACATCTAACTGGGACAAAATTTTTGAGGAGGACCTCAAAAATTCCATCAAGGGTACTCAGAACATCAAAGTCAATTTCAAGTGCCTCAATGTGACATACACTTAAGGAATTCTAAAGTTGCCAGCAAGCAACCTATCATGTCAAAATCTGAGATAAAGAGTTTTGTTCGTGTCGTGCATGTCGTGACAGTTAATTGGCAGAGATTTTCTTTAAAACTATTTTTCAAAACTTCATACCTAGCAAATGTTTTAATTTAAATATGATCTTGTCTTTTGTCTACTGCGATTTGTAGAGTCAACCAAACTTCCAAAGATAGTGAGACAAGGAGCAATGCAACTTGAAGAAATCAACACAGATCAGTGTTCCAAAACTAACATTCCTTTTGTGGATGCAGGGTATAATAAGATCATCAAAAGAGTTATATTTATCAACCAACTAGTTCAGGAGAACATATCCAGCAAATATCAATTAGTGAGTGTAGCATCTTCGTTTGATCAAAGAGATATTTGACAGATTAAAGAATAGTATCAACCGCTTAAGGCTGTGAGATACCGATGAAAATGATGTTATGATCAAAAAGTATGTATCATCATATAAAATATTGATGAAAGACGATGTTCATAGTCAAATTCATATTCAAACTGCCAAGAGGGCCATTACATATTCAAACCGCCAAGAGGGCCATTTATATTCAAACTGCCGAGAGGGCCATCAATATTCAAATTGCCGAGAAGGCCATTTTTTATTCAAACTGCCGAGAAGGCCATCATATTCAAATCACCAAGAGGGCCATTGCATATTCAAAATGCCAAGAGGGCCATTACATATTCAAACTGCAAAGAGGGCCATTGCATAATCAAACTGTCGAGAAGGCCATCATATTCAAATCGCTAAGAGGGCCATTGCGTATTCAAACCGCCAAGAGGGCCATTACATAATCAATCGCCAAGAGGGACATTTATATTCAAACTGCCGAGAGGGCAATTCATATTCAAATTACCGAAAAGGCCATTGTATACTCAAACTGCCGAGAAGGCCATCATATTCAAATCGTCAAGAGGGCCATTGCATATTCAAATCGCCAAGAGAGCCATTACATATTCAAACCACCAAGAGAGCCATTGCATATTCAAACTGCCAAGAAGGCCATCATATTCAAATCGCCAAGAGGGCCATTGCGTATTCAAACCACCAAGAGGGCCATTACATATTCAAACTGCCAAGAGGGCCACTGCATATTCAAACTGCCGAGAAGGCCATCATATTCAAATCGCCAAGAGGGCCATTCCATATTCAAACCACCAAGAGGACCATTGCACATTCAAACTGCCGAGAGGGAGATTGCATATTCAAACTGCCGAAAGGGCTATTGCATATTCAAACCGTCGAGAGGTCCATTGAATATCCAATTGCCGAGAGGAACATCATATTCAAGCTGTCAAGAGAACCATCAACATATTACATTAGTCTATTTTACTATTTCGTTATTAAAAGAAGAGTACATCGAAGAGTCATGTCGCAAATATGAGATACAAGCTTTATTTGCTTTACGTCAAACTGAAAGAAGTTGACGTCAAATATTCAAAGAGAACAATTAAGTGCTAACATGATAAACGACAATATCTTTCCATTTGAATTATATTTTACACTAATGAGTTTTATCTCAGTCTTTGTCAAGAGCATCCGAGAGGATGAATACTCAAATCAAACCACAGGTGCAGATGACATCAAAAAGGATGCAACACAACGTAGAGCTTTTTCTTGGCAGCGAACTGGGACATAGTCCAAAGAGGAGTATCAAACTCTTAGGACGCGAGCTGAGGAGCAACTTCCACCACAATCAAACCATACCCCTATCAAAAGGCACGTGGGAATTTCCTTGGGTTTATCAGTTCCAATTTCGCATCTGGAAAACTTTTCACTCTCACCGGAGGCAACTTTCAAATCCGAGTGACAATGCACCAAAAGCTTTGAAAATTATGTCTGTTTAAGTTCTTAATTATGGGTGTGAAGTGCGTCACATTCATGACCAAGAGGTTGCAAGCCTCTTTTTCATACTCGACTTATTTTTTCACTCTTCTAGAACTGAAGGTTATCTAGCATAATAGATTTCTTTTTTAACCGATTGAGTCGAACTACAAACAACTTGATTCCTAAGGTTTAAAGGATATGTAGGCGGGCTCAATGTTGAAAACTCGGCTATATTCGAACATCCTCTCTCAAATATTATTCTTGAGCATTTCGGTCACTTCATAATTCCTAAAGTTCGTACCAAATTCCTTTTCCAAAAGATGAAGATGTGGTCGGTCAAAATTGGATTCGTCAAATTCGTTTGCCTCGAATTTCTTTCATTAATCAAAGTCAAACGAGGGACAGCTGTTGACAACCAATTTTGACCCTCCACAATATAAATTAATCATCGAGCTTCTCTAATTTCAAACGATTTAAAATAATTAGTATTTTATAAAAAATAAAAAAATATATATAATATAGTTTGCAAGTCATTTAAATATATTGGTGATCTTTTTATAATTTTTAAATAATGTACACTGCTTATATATATTCATAAATATAATTAGTATATTTTATGAATATTCAAAAATTCATATCAAAAGATTTTATTTCTCACTTAAGTATTTTAATTTAAGTTAGGTTTATATTTTTGAGTTATTAGTTTATAATTAAGTTAATTATTTTATCTTTTTTAAAAATTAGGAAGCTCGTTAATTAATTAATATGATTTCGTCTTGTCTAAATTTTATTCAAATTCCCTAAATCAAATATTTGGCTAACTTGTAAACTTTACTCTTCCTTGATTCCAATCCCTAGGTCATATATACATTTTAACAGCAAAAACTCAGCCCAAAACCCCATTCAAATTACAATTAATCCGGCCCAACCTATTTTCTCCTCACAAAGAAACCCATTTCAACAATACGTACAAAACATTCTCGGCCCACCAAACAATCGACCTGACCCCACTTCACTTCTTCTTCTCCCTTATGCCTACAACCCAACAATAGCAATAACCATACCCTACGACCCCACCCCATTCTTCTTCGCCAAATGCAACCCAGAAAATTCCAGTAAATCCAAAAATCTCGTCCAACTACCCT
>JAJOOH010001666.1:0-22884 GCA_029582605.1 Solanum gracilifrons
GAAACTCATGAAAGTCACAAGAAACAAACACAATGCCTAAAAGGCTAAAATAAGCTCAGAACTTCTCAAAAATCATCCAAGACCTCAACTAGGCCTAAAATCATCCCCCAAATCCAATGTATTTCTCGAAATTCTAATCTGAGCATCCGAATTTCGAATATTGACCAAAGCCAATTCAAAGACTAAATTTCCATAATTTTACAACTTAGGATCTCAAATCTTTAAAATGACTCCGAATCTAAAACCGACACCTCTCGGAGATCAGATTCCACATTGCGGGACTAATGGAATCGATGGAATTCCATTTCGACACTCGAAATTCAAAAGACATCAAAAATTACTTTTCAACAACCTAAACCTTTCAAATTCAAAACTTACCAAATTCTCAACTTATAACTCAAAGTTCAACAATCAAAATACAAAACGCTATTAAAAATAACTCAGGGTCAATAACAGGAGGGACAAAATGGTAAATTCATGAAACTTTCCCAAAATGACCAACTAAATCAAGAGAAAGTACATGGGACTCATCCGGCATATACCTTTGAAGCATGGAGACATGAAATACAGGATGCGCAGCTTGCAAACTAGGTGGTAAGGTCAGCTTATAGGACACACCTCCCACATGACTCAAAATTTCAGAAGGATCTAGTGAATCTAGAGCTAATCTTTCCCTTCTTTCTGAACCTCATCACACTTTTCATGGGTGACACTTGAAGCCAAATGTGATCACCCTCTATGAACACTAGAGCTCAAACTCTCCGATTTGTGTAACTCTTCTTTCAGCTGTAGGTTGTCAACAGTCTACCATGGATCATATGTATCTGCTTTTTAGTATCTCTAAGCAAGTCTGTATCTAATGAGTCTAACTACGCTGAAAACCATTTGATTGGAGATCTACACCAACTGCCATACAACGCCTCAAATGGGGCCATCTGAATACTGGAGTGATAACTATTTTTGTAGGCAAACTCTACCAAGGGAAAAAGTTGATCCCATATAGCACCAAAATTGAGCACGTAAGCTTGGAATATATCCTCTAAAACTTGAATCATCCACTCGGATTGACCATCTTACTAATGGTGAAAGGTTGTACTCATATTTAACCGAGTACCGGAACCATGCTGTAATTTCTTCCAGAAATGGGAAGTGAAAAAACAACCTCTATTAGAGACAATAGAAAACCGAGACCCCATGTAACACACATTCTGACTGATATAGATCTTATCTAACTTCTCTGTCGTATACTTCACTCGAACCGGGATGAAATGGGTTGACTTGGTCAGCCTATCAACAACCACCCAAATGGATTCATAACCACCTACGGTGGTAGGTAGTTCAACAATAAAATCCATAGTGATCTATTCCAAGTTCCAAGTAGGAATAGGCATTCTTTGAGACATACCTTCGGGCTGCTAGTGCTCAAACTTGACCTTTTGGCAAGTCAAACACCTAGAAACAAAATCTGAAATATCCCTCTTCATACAACACCACAAATAGTGCTGGATCAAATCATGAAACATCTTCACTGCTCCTGGATAGATGGGATATCGAGAACCAGAGACCTCCTCAAGAATCAATCTAATGAACTTTCCCACTATGGGCACACAGATCCTGTCGTCAATCGTCAAGATACCCTTAAAATCAGGAGCAACCTCCTTGGCTTCCCCTCTCATCACCTTTTCTTGAATGAGACTTAACTTCTTGTTATCAAACTGATGCTCACAAATCTGCTCAACTAAGAAAGAATGAGCCTCAATAAAAGCAATCAAACCACCCATGTCCTCAAAACTTTGCAAACGAACAAGATTGTTCTCTAACCTTTGAACATCTCTAGCTAATGGTCTCTCCTAAAAACTAATAGCAGCAAGATTCCCATGCTAGAAGTCTTCTTATTCAAATCACCGACCACCACATTGGCCTTCACAAGATAAGATGGTGGTGTCATGGTCCTTCGAGAGCTCAAGATATCTATACTACCTCAAGTTTATATCTGTCTAACTGAAGATATACTAAAGACTCCGATGATCCATGAAAACCTCACAATGAACCCCATACAGATAATGTCGCCATAGCTTAAACAAAAACACTTCGACTGCCAGCTCCAAATCATGGGTAGGGTAGTTCCTCTCATAGGTCTTCAACTGTCTAGAGGTATAGGATATCACCTTTCCTTTCTGCATTAGAACACCACCTAATCCAACTCCAGAACCATCACTATAGACAGTGAAGTCTACCCCCTCCTCGGGTAAGGTCAAAATAAGAGCCAAAGTCAATAAGGTCTTGAGTTATTGAAAGTTGTCCTCACACTCATCAGACCACTGGAAACTCACACTCTACCGAGTCAACCTAGTCAAAGGAGATGCAATGGTGGACAAGATCTAAAAAATTTGCCAATAATAGACCGTAAGTCCTAAAACTCCAGATCTCAGTAAGTGATATAGATTTGGTCCATCCCTTCACTGTCTCAATATTAGCTGGATCTACCCAAATACTCTCCTTGGTCATTCTGTGTCCCAATAATGCCATGGAATCAAGCCAAAACTCACACTTTGAGAACATGTGATAAAACTTCTTTTCCCTCAATATCTGGAGTACAATCCTCAAATGTCGATCGTGATCCTCCTCGGTCTTGGAGTACACCAAGATATCCTTAATGAACACTATCACAAATGAATCTAGATGAGATTGGCACACCCCGTTCATCAACTCCATGAACGCTGCAATGCCGTTAGTCAAACCGAAATACATCACTAGAAACTCATGTTGACAATAACAAGTCCTAAAAGCTATCGTAGGGATATTAGATGCCCTATTCTTCAGCTAGTGGTAGAGGGACTTCAAATCAATCTTAGAAAATAAAGATGCACCCTGAAACTGATCAAATAAATCATCAATGTGAGGAAATGATACTTGTTCTTCATTGTTACCTTATTCAACTATCGATAATGACTACACATCCTTGTGGTACCATCCCTCTTCCTCACAAACAAAATAGGAGCACCCAATGAAGAAACAACAGGGCAAATAAACCCCTTACTTAACAAATCTTGTAACTAATCCTTCAATTCATTCAACTCAGCTGGAGCACCATGATACAGAGGAATAGAAATGGTCTTTGTGTGTGTCTCCAACTTAATGAAAAAATCAATATTCCTATCCGGAGGAACACCTGGAAGATCAATAGGACACACATCCAAAAACTCTTGAACCACGTGCATAAAATCCATGGGAGGTGGCTCAACACTAGTATTTCGAATGAAAGCCAAATAGGACAAACAACCTCTATCAACTATTCTCTGAGCTTGAATGAAGGAGATAACTTTGCTAGAGTAGGAACCACTAGCACCCGTCCATTCAACTCTTGGGACACCTGACATCGCTAATGTCACAGTGTTAGCATAACAAGCAAGAATAGCATGATGTGGAGAAAGCCAATCCATACCTAAGACAATATCAAATTTACCATCCTAGAATGATTAAGTCTACCCAATTATCATACCCGTCCAAAAAAACAAGGCAAGATTGATACACTTGATCCACCACTAAGGATTCATCTACTAGTGTAGAGATATTAATAGGCACATGCATGCAACCAAACATCATATCAAACCCAACAACAAAATATGTAGACACATACGAGAAAGTAGTCCTCGGATCAAATAATACATACTCAAGTTAATGGAAAATTTGAATGATACCTATGATCACAACATCAGAAGTCTCGGACTCAGGCCTCCCTAGAAAAGCATAACACTGGCCCTCAAGACCGCCTACAATCTGAGTAGACCTCTACCTCCACCATGCGGAGCTAGAGTACCCCTACCAGTAGTTCTACCGCCCCTACTATGCTGACCTCTGCCTCGACCCTTGGGCTGAGGTGCTGAATCTCTATCCGGAGTAGCTGAATAAGAACGCTGGGACCTGAATGAGTCTGTAGAGGGAAGAGTCGCATCAAATGACCTGGATCCCACAAGTAAAGCAAGATCTCATAACAGATAATTGTTTCTATGAATCAAACAAACTACCATGGCCACCTCGGCCAGAACCATAAGATCTTCAGGATGACTACCTACTCTCAACTGCTGACATGAAATAATGAACCGTCCCATTGCGGTGAAAGAAGCTACTACCTCTATGCGAACCTCTGTTTCCAGATGAGGCACCAGAAAATTGACCAGATGATAGGGCCCTCTTGGGCTCCCCAAACTCTTTTAAAATCATCAACTATGCCTCCTTGGAGGGGCTCATAATGGACTGGAAGGAAGCCCCATGGTTTCTCTAACAACATAAGACCTGGCGGAGAAATTCAACCCTAGCACAAATCTGTGGACTCTTTCTGCCTCATTCGAAACAATAGTCATAGCATGCCTAGAAAGCTCACAGAAATGTTCCTCATACTCGATCACCAACAAACTACCTTGAGTCAAACTCTTAAACCTTAATCGACTCTCTTCTCTCACGCTCCAAGGAATGAAACGATCCTGGAGAACACATTCCACTCTACTGGGGAGATCCAACTGGTATAGAAGTAACAAAAGTCCTCCACCACTCTCTAGCGCGTCTACATACCTGAAGTGCAACAAACCAAACACCACAAGAATCCACTATACCCACTACCTCAAGCATCTCATGACACAACATCAAGAACTCTTAGGAATCGTCACTCTTACCACCCTGAAATTGAGGTGGTTTCATCTACTGAAACCTCTTTTAACACTGCTTCTCACATATCGTTAGAATAACCTTTGAAGCAATCTGAACACCCGCAACTGCTCTAGGAACCACTTGTGGCTGACCCACCTGATCTTGAATACCCAGAACCTGCTGCTGATTTAGGGTCTGTGCCACTACCCTCATTCGAGAACCCTGTGTCATACCTGTCACACCACCCTGAGAGAAGTTCCGTAGCACACCAAACATCATCAACAAAGTCTCCCAAAACAAAGGAGCTCCAATCTCGGGAGGAACCCAATCCTCAACAACCTTAACTTATGGCTTAGGGGAATCTAGATGGTGCACTCCACGGACAGGACATCTAGTAGGTGGTACTCCATGAGCACGACCTCTATCTCAATCCCTACCTCCACCCTTAGCTGGGATCTCAACAACTACCTTTAGTACTACTTCTCCTGTATCACTAGAAACATAAGCTATGGTCCTCGACATCTGCCAAAAAAACATGTGGCAACTCAACACTACTGAAGGTAACCACACACAATCAGAAAGGATGAATAAAAGAAAGTTTCCTAATAATCTTTACAGCCTTTTGAAGATAAGTAGAGACGTCTCCATACCGATACTTAAGACTCTACTTTGACTTAGCTTCTACACACGTGAGACCTATGAACCTGGGCTATGATACCATTTGTCACGACCCATAAATGGACGTGATGACACTTTTATATTCCCAGCCAAACAAGTCAGCCTCAACACAACAAAAAATAAAAGAAACGTAGAAATATAAATCAAGAACAAGATAAAGTGGAATAACTTATTCTTTCTATTAAAATCCCCAAAATCTGGTTGTCACATGTACAAGGCACTAAATACATAAAGTGAGAGATGAAAAAATAAGTACAAGTCTCATTCTTTGTTTCTCAAATTAAAGAAAAGGAAAAGAGAGCCCGCTGAGATGACTAGCAACTACCTCTCAATAGTCCTTTGATAAGCCTCAAAAAGTATGAGAACAGGGACGGTCACGTTATACCCGGCTCGAAACCTACACAAGTGTAGAAGAAAAGAGTGATTACCAATAACACGGTACCCAACAAACAACCTAATAAACAAGGTATCTAGCTATAAATCGAATACTCCTTCCATACCAACCGGACCTCCTCAAACTACAACCTGCACAACAATCAGCCCAACCTTACAGTTCTATAATGCACAGTTCACAAGGCTCAATAATCACAATTCAACAACAAAACGAATCAAGCAAGTCAATCTCAAAACCAATTAGATCAATCACATGCAACAAGTGTATCAATCACAATTAACAAGTAATCCCACATAAGCATTAAAAATGCATCAAAGAACTATTACCAATCTCTCGCCAGAACCATTTCCTATCGACACAATATCACTAGCCAAAACCATTTCCAATCAACTTTATATCAAATCATTAAATTCGAAAATTACCTTGTCATAATAACACTCGTCGGTAATGACCTTGTAATTGTAAACATAGTATGTCTCATCTTGGTGTCCAACAATCAATTCACATAAGAAATATCACACCATATGGAAGAGATAAAAACTCATGGAATTCAAGCCCACATTCATGCTATCAAATATTTCATCAATCAATCAATAAATTCACAATAAGGCAATTCACGTCATCATGTTCATCACATAACCTTTTTCATTTCAACCCCTCTTTATTACTTTAGATTTATCAAATGGACAATTAACCTTTCACCTCATCTCCATTACTCCCAACACATAAATAACGAAGGGAATACATGAATTCTCCTAGAATACAAGGTTGAGGAGATCACTTGGCTTAAATCAAATAATTAATCACTCCAAAAGTTGAGTCTCCCCCTTCTGAATCACTTCTGAGGCCACACAATCTATAATAATCATGTATTCGCAATAAATCTCTGAAAACAACAATACCCACATCAATAACTTTGGAAAATGAGTCAATCAACTCAAAAGTCACTTCTAAGAATAAGGTTTGAATATGAAATTTAATACTTGAAAATATTACTCAATGCTTTAGAAACTCATTGGGGGGAAATCATTTTGAAAAAGGACCCAAAATCATCTCACAATCTCCATTTTAGTTAATAACTTGAGTTCTTGATAAACATTGTCATTTTCCAATTAAAATCCCAAATTTTGATGTTAGAATTCATAAATAACCAAAGGAAAATGAAGATTTAGGATTATGAAGGCTTACCCAAATGATTTAACACAAGAAATCCTTTTGAAAGTCACCACCAAGGTTTCCCAATATAAAAAATGAAAAATGGGGCTTAAACCCTGAATTTGCATACCAAAAACCCTCACAGGTGTTGCTTATGCGACCATAGGTTCGCTTAAGCGTACCCCGAAAATATGGGGGAGTCACTTTTGCGAATTAGGCTCCGCTTAAGCAACCTTTGCTAAAGCGAGCCTTCATCTGCTTAAGTGAACCCCGCCCAAAAGGCATGTCTCACTTTTGCGAGCCGACCTTCGCTAAAGTGGAGATCACAAAAGTGAAGGTCGCCCATAAAAGTGAGGATTGCAGCACCAGAAACATCAGCTAACACATAAATCATCAAAAAAACCCTCAATATTTATTTGAAACCCTATGCATACAAACTACATATGCAAATCAATTATACTCGATTTTTTCGACTCAATGGAACCATCAAAATATGAATTTGAGGTCTCCTTGACCTGACATTGGTGAAAACCACAAAAAACTAACTCAACACCTAAAACGCTAAATCAATCTTGGGACCTCTAAAAAATCAAGCAAGACCTCACCTAGGCCTAAAATCATCCCCCAAATCCAATGGAACTCCTAGAATTCTGGTCCGAGGATCCAAACCCTGAACGTTGATCAAAGTCAACCCAAAAGCTAAATTTCAATAATTTTACAACTTAGGACCTCAAATCCTAAAAAAATTCCGAATCTAAAACCAACAACTTTCACAACTCAAATTTCACATTTTGGGACTAATGGGATCGATGAAATTCCATTTCGACAGTCAAAACTCCAAAAACTACTTTTAAGCTATTTAGCCTTCCCAAGATCACAAACTCAACGAATTCTCAACTTTTAACTCAAAGTTCAAAATCAATCTTTCAAACTCAATCATAAAAGACTTAGGGTCGATCACAAGAGGGGAAAAGCTGTTAATTCATGAAACTTTTAAAAAATGACCGACCAGGTCACTACACTTATTTCTATTCAGACTCTTTTTATAAAGCTAATTAATTTCCATGTAATTCTAAAAGATCATTATTTTTCTCTATATACGTTATTCCTCTATCGACTCTCTCTATTATCAACATACATTGTTATTTTTTCTATTAAATGTGTTTCCCTTTCTCCCCCTTTCTCCATTATCAGCGTCTACATTTTCTCTTTCAAATGAGGGTTGAATTTTTCCCTCTTGAATAGGTAAATTTTCAAAAAGCTTTTAACAATTTCTTTGTTTATTTATTTGTATATTCAAAATATTCTTGGTATTAGTGTTTGCTTCTCAAGAACTCTGAAATTTTTCTTGTAATTTTAGATTTTATTTATAAAATTAGTAGTCTCGTGTGTCCTTATTCGATAATACAAAGTGCTAGTTTCATGGAATAAGATTACAAGAATATTTTTTTTCTTTCACTTTTTTTTTTTTGACACATGATGGTTGATGGCATGTTGGGATATGGTACACCCTAAGAAAATAATTTAAAGGCCACCCTTTTGATTATTCTTATACTATTCTCAAAGAAAATATAAATTAGCTAAGAACCCTATCAAAAAATTTCATAAATATTGAAAAATAGTAGCCTAACACCAAATTATAACAATAGGACTTAAATATTTACACAAATGCACAAAAATATTTTTTACACTCATACTATCTCCCTAATATAAAGCTTGACATAATCTTCCAAATGAGAATGAAGTCTTAACGGAAAAAAGTGAGCCAGTTTCTTCATTTGGTCCACTATGACCCAAATCGAGTCAAACTGTTGACGAGTTTGAAGTAAACCCGTAATGAAGTCTATATTAAAATATTCCCACTTTCATATAGGAATGTTAATGCTTTGAGCCAAACCACTCAGTTTCTAATGCTCAACTTTCACTTGTTGACAGTTCAGATATAAGCCACAAATTTTGCAATATTCTTCTTCATCAATTCCATCAATAGACTTTCCGTAAATCACGGTACATCTTGGTGACTCCCGGGTGAATAAAATAATGAGAACTATGATCTTTTGTATTTGATTTCTCAACTCATCAACATTTGGAACACATGACTGATCTTGATATCGAAGGACACTATCTCCCCATGGGAGAAAGCCTCAGTGCTTTTTTTTAGAAACCAACTTCTTCAACTTAAATAATACTGGATCAAGATCTTGCTTAGCATTCACATCCGATACAAAAGATGATTCCGACCAATTACAAACAACACCACCTTCATTAGAATCAACCAACAAACACCCAATTTGACCAATCTATGACCATCACGAAATAGGTCCTTATCATCCTCAACATGAGCAACACTACCCATCGATAACCGAATAAGAGCATTCGCCACCACATGCACCTTTTTAAGATGATATAACACACTCATGTCGTAATCCTTTAACAACTCAAGTCACCTCCTTTGGAGAAGATTCATATCCTTTTGGGTGAACATATACTTCAAACTGTTATGATCAAAAAACACATCTACATGAACACCATATAAGTAGTGTCTCCAAATCTTTAGAGCAAACACCACTGCTGCTAACTCAAAATCATGAGTCAGATAATTACTTTTATATACTTTTAAATGACTTGAAGCATAAGCAATGACATTCCCATGTTGCATCAAGACATATTCAAGACCAATCTGTGAAGCATCACAATAAATCACAAAACTATATGATTCTTTTGGTAAAGTCAAAATAGGGGCCGAAGTGAGTCTGTCCTTCACCTCTTGGAAACTCTTCTCGCAAGCTTCCAACCATAGGAAATTTACCTTATTTTGAGTCAATGCCATCAAAGGTGAAACAATAGAGGAAAATTCTTCGACGAACCTTCTATAGTAACTAGCCAAATCCAAGAAACTTTGTAAATTTGAAGCAGAAAAAGGTCTAGGCCAATTCTTAACTACCTCGGTTTTCTTAGGATCGAATTGAATATATTTATCGGAGATAATATGGCCAAGGAAAGCAACGAACCGCAACCAAAACTCACATTTTCTAAAATTAGCATACAATTCACAGTCCTTGAGAATTTGCAACATAATCCTCAAATGTTCAACTTAATCATCCTCACTTGGAGAGTAAATCAAGATATCATCGATAAGCACAATCACAAACAAGTTAAGATATTGCTTAAAGACCTTATTCATCAAATCCATAAACACCATTGAGTCATTAGTCAAACCAAAAGAGATCACCAAAAACTCATAATGACAATATCGAGTTCAAAAAGTCATCTTCGGGATGTTATTCTCCTTCACCCTTATTAGGTGATAACCTGACCAAAGGTCAATCTTAGAGAAGTAATTTCATCCTTGGAGTTGATCAAACAAGTAATCTATCGTTGGTATAAGATACTTATTCATAATTGTAACCTTATTCAATTACCAATCGTCAATACACATTGGGAGAGCACCATCCCTCTTTCGAACAAACAACACCGGAGCACCCCATAAAGTGATACTCGGTCTAATAAATCCCTTATCCAACAAATCTTGCAATTGGTCCTTTATCTTATTTAGTTCTATCGGGAACATACGATAAGGAGGAATAGAGATAGAGTGCATCTCTGGGAGAAGGTTAATACTGAAGTCTCTTTTCCTTTCAGAAGAAATGCTTGGAAGATCATCGATAAACACTTCTAGAAACTCATTCACAATCTGAACTAACTCATGAGTATGGGTCTCAATATCTATATCCCTAGCCCAAGCAAGATGATAAATGCAACCCTTAGAAATCATTCTTCTAAATTTTAGACAAGATATAAACAGACCTTTCAGGAAATAATTTCCCTCTTCCCATAACATGGTAGGTTCGTTTGGAACCTTGAATGTGACCAATTGGGTCCTACAATCTATGGAAGCATAACATGCAAGAAGCCAATCCATCCTAAGAATAACATCAAAATCTAGCGTATCAAGCTCTACAAGATCATCATGAGTGACTCTATGCGAAACAAAAATAGAACGATTTCCTTAGACTCTTTTAGCCATAGTAGCACCCACGGGAGTAGAGACATGAAAATGATTAGAAAGGATTTTGGGACCAACATCAAATATCATGGCCATATAAGGGGTAAAACACAATAAGGTAGAACCCGTATCAAGTAAATAATAAACATCAAGATGAAATACTTTGAACATACCAATCCACGTCCGAAGAAACCTCATGATCCTGTCGAATTTGAAGAGCATAGAATCTATTTCGGTGCACCCGAACCAGAACCAATAGGTTGAACTTGCCTACCATCTCTTCACTTAGTAACAAGTAATGATCAATTTTTCATCTTATGACCCCTCTTTCCACATTTAAAGCAACTATCCATACCTGTTAAACACTTGCCATCATGTTTCTTACCACACTTAGTGCAAGCGGCGGTAGAAGATCCATTACCACCATTTCTTCCTTGAGGCGTAGGTTTAGAAACCCTATCTTTGTTGAAATTTTGAGTTGGGGTATTAGCGGAACCTTGACTGGAAAACTTTTGCCAGAATTGAGGATGCCCTTGTTCACTGGACTTAGAATGAGAAAAGTCACCATCACTTGTCCTTTCCCTCTTGGACTCTTTTGCCTTTTCCATGAACTTTTGCTCTTCAATTTGTCAAGCATGTTTCATCAAACAAGAGATACTCATCTCCTTAATCAACATTGCGATACAAAAATCCTTGGAAACTATATCAGACACACCCGACACGAACTTACTCATCCTTGTTCTAGGATTGACAACCATAGTTGAAGCATACTTATCCAATTGAGTGAACTTCAAATCATACTCCTTCACACTCATATTTGTTTGACGGAGGTTAATGAATTGAAGCAGTTTCTCTTCTCTCATTTCAAGAAGAAAAAAACAATTAAGAAAAATTCCCTTAATTTCTCCCAATCAAGAGGACCTACATCAACCACCCTCTCACTCTTCTATTATTCAAACCATACTTGACAACACCCTTGAGTTTATAAGCGGCCAACTCTGCCTTCTCAACTATTGACAATCCCATGATACTTACTATCTTGTAAACCTCATCAGTGAACTCTAGTAAACCTCATCAGTGAACTCTTGAAGATCCTTATCAACCTTTGACCCATGAAACTCCGAGGGATTCATCCTAGTGAATTCCCTTATCATTGACACCGCCGTACCCATTAGTTTCATGGGAGCATTAGCCTCTCTATTGGATTGTGTTGTCTGGATTGAGCCAACACTTGGAAAACAACTTGGAATTCTGCGTGGGTCACTTGCTCAGCCAAGGGATCAATCTGAACTTAAGGAACCTCAGGCTCAGCATTGTCTTTACCCATATTCCTTCTGACATAATCACTTTGATGGGACATATCCTGAAAAGGATCGAACACGATTAAGAGAAGGATCTTTATAGAGATAGACTCTATGACACGACTTTAGAGTAATGAAAGAGGTGAAGTTTCATAAATGCTTCGTAGCATCCTATTCATAAATGAGGTGTGCTTCATACTTATGAAAACGACTCTACTCAACGCAGCTTGTCAAACATCCTATGACTCTTTTTCTAAAACTTTTTGCTCTGAATACCAAGTTTGTCACAACCCAAAGAACACCCTAGATGTGACATGACGTATAAGAACCCGAGAGGCCCTAAACAATCTACTTGACTTGCATGTACATAACATAATAGATAAAAACAAGAAATCTCATGAAGTAAAGAGTTTGACATTAAGCGAAAGTTTATCAAAGTCTTGACAAGCCTATATTACATCAAAGGAGTGGTCGAAATATAACCTTTACACCACATAACATATTTAAAACAATAATGACATAAGAAATAAATAAAGGTGACATCGTCCTCAGAGTATGAGGACTCACGAAGTCTTCAATCTCTAGAGTGATCAACTAGCCAAGAACGGAGGGAGAAGATGTGGGCACAAATATGCATTAGTACATGAAATGTACTGATTATGAGGGAAATGAAATAAAACTTGAAACATGATCATAAGAGGACTTAATCAAAACATGGAATGCATGACCAAGCTAAAAGTAATAAAATTTTAAGAGACATCATATATCATGAACATGGTCAATGCATCATAAAATCTTCATCAAACATTGAAAGTAACTTCGTTCACTTTGTGGGATATTAGATTTAACCAACAACAGACCATGTGAGCCATAACAAGGAATCTGATGTAACTCCCACAACGAGAAGGGAGAGTCTACTTTCCAAGGTAGAACTCTGTATCATATCATTTGTTATATGTAGATCCACTAGCTAGGCCATTTAACGTAAACCCTTTGGGGCGCTGATAACGCTCAAATCACCTTTCAAAACCAATTAAAAGGGTGAGCGATCGTAGTCAGTAAAAAACCCAACGAATAGTGGAGGTTGAATGCCATAAGGAATGGTGTATCGTGGAGAATTATTTATCAAGAGTTGTAGACTTTAAATCAGCTCATTTGGAGTAGTAAGAACAATTGGGTGGATGGTACCACCAACTTAATGTAAAGCTTTGTTGTCAATATCGCAATTAAACTAAAATTTACACCCAATCAAGAGTTATCAAGCAATCTAGAGGTGCGGGGATTGGATATTAATATCATATAGGAGTAAATGTGTCACTCTATAGTGATGTGCATACATGAATAAGCTAAGTCATCTTAAATGGTACTAATCATCTTTCAATCTCAAAGCATCTACACCTAGAATCTCCTTTCAGTCTCATCTAATGCTAATTCTTAACAACTCAATACCTTACTCTAACCCCTATTTCAAGAATCGGGTAATTAGATCCAACCCATAACCTCTTTTTCAAGCAAGTCAAGGACAACAAACCTAAATTTCTAGTATTGAACTAGTTACCACTCAACCGGAGATCGGAAGTAGGAATTAAGTTTACAACCTTAATACTTAAGTTAATCCCATGGTAATTTGACCAAATTCATGCATGAACAACAGCAAAAACGAGTATAGCACAATACCCACTATATTAAATTAACACCCAACCCCATTAGAGCACCCCTAGATCTTGGGGTTCTATCCACCCATCACAAAAAGTATATCTTCCATGAAAGCAACCATGGGTAACTTGAAATCAAGATATTAAGAGTAAACCCACTTTGGATTGAACTTCAAATTATCGAATTCAAGATTCAAATTGTAAAATCCCAAGAAGGCTAGAAAAAGTGTTCTAAAAAGTAAAGTGTTCTCACTCAAAACTTTCTCCCTAACTCAGTTGTTCCACTCTCTAATCGAACTCCCTAGAAACTCTATCATTTAGCTTATTTATATTTTCACAAAATTTGGCCCAAAAATCCTCTTTGCAAATTGACATTAGTCAGGCTCGCCTAACTCACTCGGTGAATCGCCCTTCTTTCCCCGGCTCACCTTTGTGATGCTCTAGGTTTAAGGTGTTTGAACCTTAGTTGGTGAGCTCGATTGAGTCAGCCTTTCACGTTTTGTGCATCATCGAATACCACCTTAGATCCCCGACCGAGCATTAAATATTTACCTTGCACACTGTCACTTTGGGCGATGTGCTTCAGATCCGCCTTACTCATTCAGTGTATCACCTTTTCTACTGGAGTTTGCTGACCTTCTTTGGTAAAGAACAGTGTTATGCACTGTCAGATTGGGTGAAGTCTATCTCAGCCGGTGATCCTCCATTCATGCTAGGCAATCAACAATGTTCATTTTGCACTTCTTTTGTATTTTTTACCATTCTTTCAAGATTTAGCCTATGCCTTGTCCAATTTCCTTCACAGCTGCAAATCATTAATATTTGATTAGAAAATAACAAAGTTAGGCATTGAGGACACCAATTATTGAGCTAAATAGACCTTAAATTAGTTCAAATCTACCACTCATCATGCATGTAGTTTGGAACTAGATGTTTCTATAAGAGATTATCCTATTTGAGCCTCCACCTCAAAGTTCTCTCGGTGTTAAGTTAAACCCCAATGAAATAGTCATTTTCATAAAAATATAATCATACATGTAAAAACACAATTCAAATGCTAATACAAGCTTAACATCATAGAGTATCTCATTAAATCTTAAATCAAGTCTAAGTGAGAAAACCTTTCACTAAACCATGGTCCCTTAATATGTGAGAAAAAAACTTTTACAATTTCATTGATGCTCATCTTAAATCAATTTAGATCATAAAATCTTTCTTCTCACAAATCATGTATAACTTCTAATTCATGAAAACATCATTCATAGATTTAAGTTTCTTCATAAATTTATACAAGTTAGGGTCCATAGTAAAATCATGATCAATGCATGAGTTCATGTGAAAGCAATTGAAAAACATGTAATTGAGTCAAAACAATCATAATAAGCCAAAATAGAATAATTAAATCACCACCAATTGAACCCATGAAGAATTGAATGAAACCTAATCAATAGAATTGAAATTTGACTTGGAGAATCGATAAACCTTGGGGCTCAATGGATGAATGGAACTTATTGATGAAGCCCTACATACCTTGAGTATCAAATACTAGAATCAATGGTGAAAAAGGTGACTTTACCCTAGCTTCTTCTCCCTTGATCTAGAGAGAGGATTTTGAAGAAAACCCTGGAGAGGATTTTGGGGATTTGATTGAAGGAGAGAGTTGGGGAAACTTATAGTGTAGAATGGGTATTTATTGGACTTAGAAATAGGTGTAAAATAACATAGTATAGAAATTAGGTACATAGAAAAATACCAAAACACCCTTTAAAATAACTGTCAGTCTCAGCCCTACGGTTACAACCTAAAAACCGTAGAATATCCTACGGACCATACTGATCAACCATAGGTCAAGTGGCTGGGGCCTAAAATCAAAGGCAAATCCTATGAATCATTCCTACAGACCGTCAAACTTCCTACGATCTATAGACCCCATCCGTAGACCTCAACGTTCAACTCTAAATTTCATTAAGTCTAGGACCTTTCTACGAAACCTTCCTATGGTCCATAGTGTATTCGATAGACAGTCCTGGTCAAACGTAGAATGGGTTACTGAGTCTTGATTTCCAAAATATTTTTCCCACTTCCTACAAGACTGATCTACAACCCATAGAACTTCCTACGAACCGTAGACTAGTCTCGTGGAATCGTACTAGTAACCCTTTTCAACCTTCTTTCCTTTTCTGAATTGCAAGGTGTTACAATAATCAAGTTGGTGAAAGTATTGACCAAACTTTGTTCTGATTGATCAGATAAACCAAATGGATTTCTGGCCAAACCAAATGGTATAGTCTACTTCTTGGTGTTGAAACCAAATATGCATCTTGAATTTTGAGGCATGAGAAAAAAAAGAAGAACAAAGGATCATGATGATAAAATTGAACTTTTCAATGACTTCATAAAGCATATTACTTCAGTAAATCGAAATACCCATCCACGCACCTCAAAACAGCTTATCGATGTAATTTAACGATAGAAACTCCCCAACTTTTTTTTACAAAATTCAAGCCTAAAGTATGTTAAATAGTTTTAAGGTAAACTATGCTAACATAGAAGATCATCAACAATTTTAGAATAAAGTTGAGATATCAGAAGTAAGGTGAGCTCAGTTAAACAATTTTAAAAATATAAGCAAATGTTGGCCACTTTTTATTGAGAACTAGCCAAGCCGTTGATGGAAATATTAATGTGTCCACGTTTATAGGTGATCAATTTTGTTTTATCGATTTAACTGTGATCAATATAATTGGGCTACTTCATGATTTTGTTTTACAGAGAATTAAATTTCAGAAACTATCATCTCTCCAATTTTATCATTAATGCTTTGTCCTTTAGTGAAATATGTATAGTCACATATAAGGGTGTGCATCGGTCAGTTCAGTTTGATTTTATGTATTATCGATTTGATTTATAAGATATCTTTTTAATCGATTTATTGTTTTTGATCCTTAACAGTTTGATTTTTTATTTAACTAATAAGGAAATACTTATAAACAAATAAATGACTACTTCAATGTGCCAACCAAAGTCAATAGTTCATAATTAACCTAAACAAGCCCCTTATAGAGAGTTGATACCAGGAGGATTAAACATTTATGGACTAGTAAAGGGGTGTGCAAATTGATAAATCTGGCTAAACAAACTCATGTACAAACCCGAAAAAGTAGTATACTTGAGATAAATATCACAACTCAAACCAATAAACAACATAAGGAAGGATAAAATAAAGTAAAAGGAAAATATGTTAGCAAAGCAATTTTTTTTGTTTCCCATCCGGTGTCCGGTACCCACATTGGAGCCCGACTAAATCCGGATTCGCACCAGGAAATCCCACATTGGAGGGTAAAGCGCTCCCTAACAAAGGCGACTCCGTACCCAAGGGGACTCGAACCCGAGACCTCTTGGTTAAGGATGAAGGATTACTTACCACTCCACCACAACCCTTGCTGGTTGTTAGCAAAGCAATTACTCCCATGGAAAATTCAAATAAAATAGATACCAATTAAGGCTTCAAGTCCTGTTTTGAATTATGAAATTAGAGACTTTGAGAAACTAATGACGCAAATAGACTGGGAAAAGTTGAGAACGATTGTAAGATTCTAGACTTGAAAAAAATTCATGTTCACAGTTAAATTGATAAATCATTAGTTAATGCATCTTGGCAGATTATGTGGCCTCAACACGAAGTAAAATCAATAGATTCATTCTTTTCAGATCATTCATTACTATGTGTCAAGCTCGAGGAACAACAAGAATGGAGTAATAAAACTTTTAAATTTTTAAACCATCTAGTTGATCATCCTGGCGATTCTAATGTCGTATGGGATTTTCGACAGTTACGAAAGGTCCTTTTTGGTCTAGTTAGATAGTTGGTTCGAGTTTTGAGGCTTTTTTTTAATTTTAAGTTTGTACCGTTAGACATTTTAACTTTGTAGTTTTGACCAAAGTTTGACTTCGATCAGAATTCTTGATAAACATGCTTGGATGAAAAATTTGTCAGCACAGTTACATTCGGAAGGTCCTTTTTGGTCTAGTAAGATGGTTTGTTCAGGTTTCGAGGATTTCATTTTGAGTTTCTGGTGTTAGGCGTTTTAATTTTGAATTTTTGGCCAAAGTTTGATTTCGGTCAACATTCTTAGTAAAAGTTCTCAGATGAGAACTACGTCAGCGCGTTTAGCTCTGGATTGCCATTGTTGGTCTAATAGGATGGTTCGTTCGGGTTTTGATGCTTTTATTTTTTCAGTTTGTGTGGTTAGGGATTTTAACTTTTAAGTTTTGACCATAGTTTGAGTTCGGTTTATATTTTTGGTAAATGTGCTCGGATGAAAATTTGGTCAGAGTAGTTAGTTACAGAATGTCTTTTTTTATCTAGTAGGATGGTTGGTTTGGGTTTTGAGTTAATGCCATTAGGTGCTTTAACTTTGATATTTTGTTCGAAGTTTGACTTCGCTCAATATTCTTGGTAAATGAGATTGGATGAGAATTCTGTTAGTGTTGTTAGCTCCGAAAGAACCTTTTTGGTCCAGTAGGATTTGTGATTCGAGTTTAGAGGCTTTTGTTTTGAGTTTGTGTTGTTAAACATTTTAACTTTGACGTTTTCGTCAACATGGTAAGATCCAAAAGGTCCTTTTTGGTATAGTAGGATGGTTGATTCAGGTTTGCAGGTTGTCATTTTGAGTTTGTACCGTTAGCCGTTTTAACTTTAAAGTTTTGTCCATAGTGGATGTTGGTAAAGATTATTGGTAAGCATGCTCGGATGAGAATTCATCAGAGCGGTTAGATCTGAAAGGTCCTTTTTGGTCTAGTATGATGGTTGGTTTGGGTCTCGAGGCTTTCATTCTGAGTTTGTGTCGTTAGGTATTCTAACTTTGAATTTTTTATGAAACCTTGACTTTGGTCAACATTCATAGTAAACATGCTTGAATGAGAATTCTGTCAGCATGGTTAACTGCGGAAGATCCTTTTTGGTCTAGTAGGATAGTTGGTTCGAATTTTGAGGCTTTTATTTTGACTTTATTCCATTCAAGCGTTTTACATTTGAAGTTTTCGCCAAATTTAACTTTGATCAAAATTATTGATAAAAATACTCGAATGAGAATTATATCAGTGTGGTTAGCTCTGGAAAGTCCTTTTTGGTCTAGTAGGATGAATGGTTGAGGTTTTGAGGCTTTTGTTTTGAGTTTGTGGTGTTACATATTTTAACTTTGATGTTTGGCCAAACTTTGACATCGGTAAACATTCTTGGTAAATGTACTCAGATGAAACTTTTGTCTACGATGTTAGCTTCAGAAGGTCTTTTTTGATCTAACAGGATAACTAGTACGGATTTTGCGGCTTCTGTTTTGACTTTTGTCGTTAGACATTTTATCTTTGAAATTTTGGCTAAAGTTTGACCTCTGTCCATATTCTTGGTAAATATGCTCAGATTAGAATTCCTTTAGAACGGTTAGCTCTAGAAGGTCCTTTTTTTGTCTAGTATGATGGTTGCTTCAAGTTTTAAGGCATTCATTTTGGGTTTGTGCATTTAGGCGTTTTAACTTTGAAATTTTGGCCAAAGTTTGACTTCATTCATCATTCTTGGTAAACGTTCTCGAATGATAATTTTCTCAGCGTGGTTAACTCTGGAAGATCCTTTTGGTTTAATAGGATGGTTGGTTCGTGTTTCGAGGCATTTGTTAATGTTTCATGTGTTGTTAGGCATTTTAATTTTGAAGGTATGTCCAAAATTTGACTTCAGTCAGCATTTTTGGTAAACATGCTCGGATGAGAATTGTGTCATCATGGTTAGCTTCGGAAGGTCCGTTTTGATCTATTAGAATGGTGGTTTGAGTTTCGAGGCTTTCGTTTTGAATATGTGTTGTTAGACGTTTTAACTTTGAAGTTTAACTTTGACCAATGTTTGACTTCAGTCAATATATAATGTTTATTAATTTTTAGTTTAACAAATCAACATCCAAAAAAGTTAATACCATTTATCACTTTTAATTAAATATAATTTCTAATTAATTATAAATCTTTTCTAAAGATACAATCAGATCTATTATATGCCTTTTGTAAACTAGTTGATTTATATAATATAAAATATAAAAGAAAATATTTTTACATTAAAATATTTAATTAAATTTTCATACTTCCATGTATAATTTTTTTAAAAAAAACAGTAAGCATAACTTAGTGGAGGACAACTTATTAATAGTATTATTTTGTTAAATTAAAATAAAGAAGCAAAAAATAAAAAATAAAAAAATTTAAGAAAAACATAAAAAGAATTAGAACAAAGAGCAGAGAAGTCATTAATGGTCTCCATCTTCTTCTTATCTAGTAAATTTGGAGAAGATAAGTTTTTGCTATCTATGACTTCAAATCTCATTCTAAAGATAAGAGCTTATTTTGAATCTCATTTTGAACAAGAAAAATCTCTATCATTAACATTCAAAATAATTTTGGAGAGCTGATGTGTTGCCCTTTCTTGAATCTCCTTCTAAATCTTTATCCATCCTGAATTCAGAGAGCTAATGAATTGCAAATTCGCTGAATCAGATTGAACATTGCAAATCTCCATCCATCCATCACTATATTTTTATAGTTCGTCATATTGGCACTACAACCCATCTAATCAGAGATCTACAAATCGCTACATATGATTAAATCTACAAATCGCCTAGATTGGAGAGCTACGGATGAAGGGTAATTCACATTAGCTATAAATCACCTAAACTTGTAACTCATACTCTATCAGATGTATCAATTTCTCTTAAAAAGACTCATATTGGTATGTCTAGTGCATGTTTTGTTACCCTTTCATCCTCTTTTTGTTCAAATAATTGCATGTGTGGCTTGTTTTATGCTGAGGTACTTGTTGTGTAAACTCCGATGCTTGTTTCAATTTTTGCACTTTTCAATTATTATATTTATATTAATGATTTCATGGCATATCCAATCTTTAACAAGATTAGCTATAGTTTTTTTGGACTCAATTTGTACTATTTTTATATAAGAATCTATTTTTTTTTTTGTAAAAATAGTCCAATAAAATATTTGCCGCTAAAATAATCCACCTCCCTAAAATATAGAGTTATACTCGCACCATTATTCTTTTTTTTTTCTTGCTCCAATTGTTGCCCACGGTCACGCTTCAAGTAATTTTTTTAAATACACTTACCTGCAATTCATCTACCACTCTTGAATTCTCAGTTCCACAATTCTTTCGGCTAAACATTATGTATTCTTTATCACATTTATTTTTTCATTTTGTTTGATTTGATTAATTGTAAATCTTCTGACATGCTTTTTTTGGTTGGTTAATATATAGTGTTTATATAGCATGTGGTTGATGGATTATAGACTAAATAAGATGGAATATACACTTTTATTTTTGAATTCCATTGATAAAGAGATTTGTGTAATTAAGATACTTGTGAGATTGGTTGAGGAGTCCTCCAAATTCGAAACTGCTAGAGAAGAAATTTAAAATCACATATGATGTAGAATAACATAATATTTTTCATTGCCTTCATATATTGAGTTACATATTTTATGAAGTTTTGATTAAACTAACCTACTAAAAAAGAAAGAAAGGAAGCTTGAGTAGAAACATTTGTCCTTCTGGCTTGATTAAATTGAATCCTTTTTTACTATTCAATGATTTTATAATAGCAATGCTTTTTGTTAAAAAAATACTTGCTTCTTCATGTGTCTTCTTTTACTGTTTTAACTTATGATTTTTGAGATGATTGAATCAAATATTTCAGTTCTCATTATTTTGAAATGATATCAGATTATCTCTTTATTTGAATAGGACTTTGTTTGAATTATTTTAGGAGAAAAGGTTATTATTTAGTCAATATATGAAAAAAAAAAAGAGAGTTCCAGTTCAATGTTCAAACAAATAACTTTTTTTTTCTATTTCATTTTTTGTCATACCACAAATTTCTAATTTTCAATTCTCTCTGTGGTTTTATTTCACTATTTACCCTTTTGACATTATTAGTAAAGAAGGTTTACAAGTAAAATGAGTTCAAATCGTCAATGTATGTACAAAAAATTAATCAAAGGTCTATATTATTCTGAATTTGTAAGGGGTGTAGAACAATTTATTGAGTTCGCTTTGAGTCATCTAGAAGGGAGGGATGGCGAGAAACTAAAGTGCCTATGTAATCGGAAAAAAATGTCAAAATAGAAATTTTGATTCATGGGCAATTATTAATCGGAGAAGGGTCTAAAATGCCCCTCAAATATTTGAATTGGTACAAAATTACCCTCTATCCATCTTTCGGCCCTAAAATACCCCTGATGTCCACCGTTTGGCTCAAAAACACTCTCAATGTTAATTGTTTGGCTCATATTTGCTCTTATTTTTAATAGTCCCCTTATTGTAAAATTATTAAATATTTATTTACATTGTTTAAGATTGGCCTAAATTTAAGCCCTTCTCAAATAAATAAAAAAAATGATATTTTTAAAAATATTTTTTTTATAAAACCACTTATGATTCATATTTTGACCCCATACACTTGAAAATAATATTGAAAAAAACAATTAATTTCATGATATCTTCCTATTGACATGTTTTAAATCAACTCCCAATCTATTATAACGTAACCCAACTCATAAATGGGATTCAACTAAAATCCATACTTACCCCGACTGATTGTTCATCTAAAAGAATTATTATTTTCATTAATATAAAAAATTTCTATCAATTATCCAAAGTCTTGTTCATTTTTTCTTTATTTCTTTTTTAATCTCTTATTCTTAAGTAGGATATTTGGGACTCAAACTTGAAATGAACTCACATGTTTATATTCTTTTAATTTGTATTATTTTTATGGTGGGATGAGAGTGGGGATAAGATATGGGTACACACAAAAGAAAAATGTAATATTCGTACATATTTGCTTAATTAAGTCATTTTTATTGAACTAATTATTTCTATATTAATGCATCATTATTTTCCTCTATTTTCTCTCTTGTTTGTCATAAATTTAAAAAAAAAGAAAAGGAAGAGATAGAAAGTAAAGGCCGGGAGTGGGGAAGGGGGGGGGGGGGGGG
>JAJOOH010001667.1:0-24043 GCA_029582605.1 Solanum gracilifrons
TTTCTAAAGGGGCATGTAAAAGAGAAACACCACAGATAATTTGAGACGGAGGAAGTATGGAAAGTATTATACAAATTACCCCTTAATAGCAAACAAGATTTGACATCTTTGTAAGAAATATCGATTTGTAAGAAAAAATGGATCTTGCTCAACCCCAAAAACTAGCTATATAATGAGGTGAGGATTGTGCAAGACGCTATAAGAAACCAATTCCACATCCCACAACCGGTGTGGGACACTTAGCAATGGACAAGTTTATTAAATTGTACTTAAAGAATGATTTATTTCCTAGTTGCAATTTGTGGTAAATGTTCTATTTTCCTACTTATAAGCGTATTGATTTGTTTCAATTTTCAAGTAATGCTCTTCATTAACCTCTATTAATTTAGAAGAATTAGAGATTATCAACAAAAGCACTTTTCTCAGTCCGCCTTAGTTCCTCAGCGTGCACTTCATGTTTCATTGACACAAAACTTGTCATTTCTTTAATAATTTATATTTCCATTAATTAACAGGCAACAACGGATTGTCTGACTTCAGTAATCTAGAAAGGCTTGGAAAAAATGCAGTTACTGATCTTCCTGCCTCTACCTCACTTATTCGCAAATCTTCATTCTATGACACGGGCTCTCCAAGCGCACAAAAAGATATGATGCCTGTTGATCCTTTTCCAAATGATGTTAACGTTTCTTTCACAGCTATCAGAACGATTGGAGATGAGTGGTCAGTGAAACGATCGAAGAATGATGAGGTCGATAGCTTGGAAAACATTGTAAGCATCATAGAGGCAAAGGACAAATGTTTCAGAGTCGTGTAGATGATGCACAAGGAGAGGCAGTGAGTTTAAGGCGGTTGGCTTGGAGGGAGAGTAAGAAACTGAACAAAGTGTATTATGAAAAACTCTCCAAATTGTGCTTGCAAGAAATGGAGGAGGAAAAAATTGGAAAAGCTAAAGACCATGGAGAATGCTCATTCCGATTATTATGAGATGAAAATGAAAATGGATATGGAGATTGCTGGCTTATTAAACAGAATGGAAACAGCTAAACAACTATTGTTGTAGCCTAGTCTCTTCCTTGCCAATTTCTCCAGTAATCGTGACAATTACTTAGTTTCCTTGTTGCAAGTTTTTTTAATTGTAAATAGTTGGTGAACTATTGTAAGTCTTTGGAATACCTTCAAGTTACAATGTTTGGTTTTAGTTTTCTTTTCTGCATTATAATTAATATTTGTATTAAGTATGCTGGAATCTATATAATATTTTATGCTATAAAATAGGAATGAGAGGATTAGTAATAATACGAATCCCCACATAACTTGCTTCTAAACCAAGTGATCCTTCAAATAGTTGACTAATTTCGTTTTAGCTCACTTACTAATTGTTATGAAATTTGCTATATTAAGACAAGCATGGATAGCCTTTGGCTAAATCTCATTTTTGGCAGTTGGAGTCTTGATGTTCAGAAGTACTATTGAACATACCATATGGCACTGCCACATTTTTTAGGAGTTTTTACTGTTACATGTAAGTTTTCCCAAAATACTACTTTCTCCATCCCAATTTATGTAATGCATTTTAATTGAGATTAGAGATGGATTAAAAATATGATTTGGACAGGTGTCAATGTTTAATGGGCATATTTTGAGGCTACTGACACTTGTCACCCCCTCAAATTAGATGAACCCATTTTCATTTGAATCTAATGCACTTGTAGAAGCATATATTTTTCACATAAAATGTAATCATTAATATATATATGCATCTAATGCACAAATATGTTGATCAGAATCAGAATATCTAAGCTTCTTAATGTGATATTTTAGTCCGTACGTATCAAAAGAACTATATTTTTTTTTATTTAAAAAAAATTTAAACTTTGAACTTCCTATTTTATCCTTACTGAAAAAATTTATAGTCAGACAAACATCTACGGTTTGTTTTAAACTACAAATTTCAAAAGTATTTCTTCTTACTCAAACTCCATCAGAGTTAAGATCAGAGCTAGTATGGGAAGTATGGGCTCGACAAAACTAAATAGCTTCGGTCCAAACCTTATATATTTGTTGAAAAATTCACTAAAAATGTATATATAATAAACTCTAGAACGCACAAACCTCAAATTTTGAATCCATCTTTGATCTCAGTTAAAGTGCATTACATAAATTGGGACGGAGAAAGTAATACTTGGGGAAAATAACATGTTACACTAAAAACTCGTACAAATGTGGCAGTGTTATATATGGTATGTTCAATACCTCTGAACATCAAGATTCCACTGTGCCAAGGATGAGGAATTGGTAACACATGGATTAGTCAACTATTTGAAGGGTCACTTTGTTTAGAAGCAAGTTATGCGGAATTGGTAACACATGAATTAGTCACAAAGGGTTATAACTATTTCTCTCATTCTTATTTCATACACTACTCCGCATAATATATAGAATTCAGCATATCTTATACATGTATTAGTTATGCAGAGAAGAAAACTGAAACCAACCAGTGTATTGAACAATACTAAGTTTTATATGGAAAAAAACAAATGAACGGAACATTGTAACTTGAAGGTATTCCAAAAAGTTATAATAGTTCACCAACCATTTACTATTAAAAAACTTATAACAAGGAAACTAAGTAGTTGTCACAATTAGTGAAGAAACTGGCAAAGAAGAGATTATGCTATACCAGTAGCTGTTTGGCGGCTTTCATTCTGTTAATAAGCCTGCAAAATCCATATCCAATCTCATCTTCATCTCACAATAATCGGAATGAGCATTCTCCAAGGTCTTAAGATCTTCCAATTTTCTCCTCCTCCTTTCCTCTGTTTCCTGCAAGCACAATTTGGAGAGTTTTTCATAATACGCTTCATTTTATTTCTTACTCTCTAACCCAGTCAATCACCTTAAACTCACCGCCTCTCCCTCGTGCATAGTATGCATGACTCTGAAACATTTGTGCCTCTTATTCTTTGATATGTACAACGCTTCCCAAGCCATCGACCTCATCTTTATTTGTTCGTTTCACTGACCATTTATCTTCAATTGTTTTGATAGCTATGAAAGAAGTGATAACATCATTTGGACAAGGATCAACATGCATCATATATTTTGTCCACTTGAAGAGCTCATGTCAAATAATGAGGATTTGGGAATAAGGGAGGTTGATGCAGAAAGATCGGTAACAACATGTTTTTCAAGACTAGCTAGATTACTAAAGTCTGACAATCCGTCACTACCTGTTAATTAAAGTAAATATAAATTAGTAAAAAAATGACATGTTTTGTGTCGATAAAACATGAAGTGGGCGTTGAGGAACTAAGGTGGACCCGGAAAAGTGGTTCCATTGATATTTTCTAATTCTTCTTAATTCATAGAGGTTAAAGAAGAGCAAAATACTTGAAAAATGAATAAAATCAATATGCTTATAAGTAGGAAAATAGAGCATTAATCACAAATTGCAACTAGAAAATAAATCATTCTTTAAGTACAATACCGTGAACAATTTAATAATCTTGCCCATTGCTAAGTGTCTCACACCGGTTGTGGATGTGGATGTGGAATTGGTTTTCTTATAGGGTCTTGCACAATCCTCACCTCATCAACTAGCTTTTGGGGTTGAGTTTTGCCCAAGATTCATTTTTTCTTACTAATGGATATTTCTTACAAAAATGTCAAATCTTGTTTCCTATCAAGGGGTAATTTGTGTAATACTTCCTCTGTCTCAAATTATCTATGGTGTTTCTCTTTTACATGCCCCTTAAGAAAATTAAGTAGTTTTTATTTTACTATTTTACCCTCATTTATGTCTTAAAATATAATCTCTCTCCATTAAATATTTATTCGGGTGTTTATAGTCTTCAAGAACCCAATAGTCTATGTTCTATTTTCCTACTTATAAGCATGTTGATTGTTTTTCATTTTCATTGTAGTCATACTTCTATAAACTCTTGAACGAATGGGGGACATATGCACTGTGCTGGGGATTTTGAGCATGCAGAGAAGCGCCACAATTGTCAGTATTGTAGGCGTATAAATGTTGAGGAGGTTCAGGGTTCAATTCGTATGGTTAAAACGGTCAGGCCAGACGAGGTCCCAGAGGAGTTTTAGAAGAGCACATGCAGGGCAGGTATGGTGTAGCTTGTTTAATCTTGTTTTCAAGACGGCGAGGATGCCCAAAGTATGAAGATGGAGTACAATGATTTTGTTGTACAAGAACAAGGGTGACATTTAGAATTTAACAACTATAGGGGTATCAAGCTGCTAAACCACACTACGAAGGAGCGGGAGAGGATTGTGGAGATGAGGGTGAGGAGGGGTGTGGCTATTTCTGAGAATCAGTTCGGATTCATGCCGTGGTGCGCTAGTACAGAAATCTAGCTCAAGATATATTCTTTTGGAAATTGGTTTTGTGCTTCAAGGAGATATCAATAACTGAGATAATCTGTCAGGAAGGAGTTTATAGTGACAAATTACACAGTTATACTTGCATATATTAGAAAAGCCACATTCCTGAGATGTTTACAAAAGTAATCACCTTGCTATAGGTAAATAAAAAAAGTTTATCTGTAAGATTAGTGTCACTTACCTCATATGTTTCCTCTTATTAACAGAGTTGGTGAGGCTTCTATTCTTGATATCCTGGACTTTATATACATTCCTGTAAATAACCTCAGATGTTAAAAATGATGTCGGTCCTTCTGATGCACTATGTTATTCCTGAGTACCACTTTGCAATGCATCATCTAGTCATCATTATGTGTTGTCTTTTGATGTTGATCTGTTTTTCATGTCATCAGCACATGACAAATGCTTACCTGGGCTCCGATATACTGGTGGTAAACATGACGAATGGTGGGTCGAAACGTGTGGATGCTATTTGATCAAGAGATACATTAAGAGAAGCAATGGAACTGTTAAGAAACATGACATTCTCGATGCCACTGACATAGTAGTCCCACGTTGGTGGAATAATCGGTTTCAGCATAGTAGTTATACAATACTTACCTCATATATGCAAATCATCAACTCGTCCATGATATTAAGGTTAGCAATTTTCCTCTTTTCTCATTTGACAATAGTAATTTTACAATGTCCAATCTAATTGTTTTTTACATAATTTTGAATTATTGACACGAGACTGTACTGACAATCTTGATTAAATTGTACAATTGTTTCATTTGCGAGTACTTTATGTCAAGACTACATGGAACAGGATCACCATTGTTCAGAGACTACTACTAGTATATGTGAAACTAGAAAATGTCAATGAATCGATAAAAATGAGACTTCTCATTGAGCTGTAGCACATATTAATGTGCTGATCTATGCGATTTTATTTAAAACCCATTGATAATTTAAGTTTTCTGGACTTCAACACACTAAACATATTACTGATTTTTAAGAGTATTTTGCATGAGATTTTGAAGAAAAATAGAGAAAAAATATGAACAAAAAAATAGATACTCAAAATCAAAAATCTCTGGAGACAATAATCACTATCAGATTACATTTACAAACTACTTTGAAATTATCCTCAGACACAACAAACCATTTTTGTCATTTTGCTAATGTCTACCTGTAAAGACAGCTAGGATTTTAATTTTTATGCTTTAGTATAAAAAAGGTGTGAAAATATTTTTACTCAGAGAGAAAATTCAGAAGTTCTTCCTTCCAATTTGTAAGTTTTTAATCTCTCTGCAAATTTTATTCTTCTAGATATAATGGTTAGTGGTCAGTCAGATGATTCGAGGGGAAGAGGCTCAGGATATTTGAAACGTTATGGAGGAAATGCACATAATCTTACTAGGCAAAATAATTGCGGAAAAAGAACTATTTGATCAGTTCATATCAGGTTTAGGCCAATTCGTGAAGGTGGTGTTACATTGTCAAACCATGTTGGTGGAACTTTTAATCTTGACAATTGAGTGGTCAAAAAGGAAACATGTAGTGATCGTATTCATAGGACTATAAGCTCGGATAACAATTCATATTTTCTATCCGACTTGCCTGCGAGACCTAGAACTGTTGATTGTCAGTCAAGTGATTCGAGGCAAAGAGGCTCGGGATACTTGAAATGTTTGGAGAAAAGAGATGGAGGAAGAGCATATGAGCTTTCTAGGCAACAGAAAATACTTAGAAGAATAGTGTCAGAGCCTATTCTTGTTATGGCTATGGCTCAGATTGTGCAACAGCTTGGTGATGAAACAATTGAATCAACAAAAGAATACTTGAGGAACCTAATTACAATGCCGGAAAGGACATATGAGTTTTTTAGCCTTCAGAACAGACTTGATGAGAGATCAGATCTTACCAATCAGACTCTTGAACTGCCATAAGATCCAACTAGAATTTTTGGTTGCCATAAGAACAGGTCTTGGAAGCTTCTTATCTGAAAACACCCACCTTTTAACATTGGAATTGGTTGAAGTTTTCTTACTTGAAAGGAGTCGTAACATAAATTGCAGGAGGCTTTTTCCTGTTGAGGATTGCGTCTGCAAGATTTGTTCAACGAAGAAGGGATTCTGCAGCGAATGCATGTGTCTTGTGTGTCTGAACTTCGACTGTGCCAATAATACTTGCAGTTAGGTAGGATGTGATGCATGCTTCCATTGGTGTCATGTTGTTTGTGGTATTCGTCGAAATATTATAAAGACAAGTCCAAGTCTCAAAGGCCCTTCCGGGACAACTGAGATGCAATTTTACTGTCTGGGATTTGGTCATGCCTCGGAAATGTTTGGCTTCATTAAGGATGTGTTCATGTCTTGTGCGAAGGAATGGGATGAGGAAACCCTGATGAAAAGTTGATGTATTGCATACAAAGCTAGTTACAAAGATGATTTCACCTTCAGACGCTTGCGATTTCATATTTCAGCAGTAATTATACAAACCAATTCATTTTATCTTATAATTAGCACAGGACAAGTCTCTAGTTTACAGTGTTCTGGTTTTCCTTATGTTATACTCATTCCAATTTTTTTATTTTTGGTTCACAAACTACGAAAAAGAATATGAAGTTAGAAATAGTAGCTACGTAATTCGTTATATTACTTCCGTTTGAAATGGTTGTTCGGATAAATACAATTAACCATGCATTTAGATCATCACAATTGACAACAGTGACAGTGAGATGTCCATCAGATATCATTCTCTGCCTTTCCTTTTTTATATTCTTGGATCTTGCAAATTACTGGAGTAATAAGAATTGGATGAAGGCCGAAAATTGATATAGCATTTGTCAAATTGAACATTACTGAATCCCCTTGTAGCTCGCCTACAATTTCTAGAAACCTATAGTCTATGGGTGATAATAAATGGACATTCGCCTAGCCAACTCTAAAAGCTAGTTCATGAGGTCAAAATTATCTGATATCACAAGAAGACCAATTCCACGTCACATAATCGATGTGGGACACATATCTTCCCCATAACCTGCCAATAGGAGCGTGGACAACATAATAGGGGACCCGGTAAACCAAGAGCACAAGAAGAGCAATACTTGAAGATTGAAAAAAATTCAATACGCTGATAAGTAGGAAAAGAGAACATTAATCACAAATTGCTACTAGGAAATAAATCATTCTTTAAGTACAATTTAATAAACTTGCCCATTGCTAAAGTGTACCACACCGGTTGTGGGATGTGGACTTGGTTTCCTTATATGGTCTTGTACAATCCTCAACTCATCAGCTAGCTTTCAGGGTTGAGTTTTTGCCAAGATCCATATTTCCTTATCATGGCATTAGAGTGAAGCTCATCCCGAACTCTTGGTTTACCGGGTCCCCAATTATGTTGTCCACGCTCCAGTTGGTAGGTTATGGGTAAGATATGTGTCCCACATCGATTGTGATGTGGAATCGGTCTTCTTATATGATATCAAATAATTCTGACCTCATGAACTAGCTAGCTTTTAGGGTTAGGCTAGGCGAAAGTCCATTTATTATCACCATAGACTATAGGTTTCTAGAAATTGTAGGCAAGCTACAAGGGTATTCAGTACTGTTCAAATTGACAAATGTTATATCAATTTTCATTCTTCGTCCAATTCTTATTACTCTAGTAATTTACAAGATCCAAGAATACAAAAAAGGAAAGGTAGAGAACGATATCTGATGGACATCTCACCGCCACTGTTGTCAATTGTGATTATCTAAACGCATGGTTAATTGTATTTATCCCAACACAACCATTTCAAACGGAAGTAATATAACAATTTAGGTAGCTACTATTTCTAACTTCATATTCCCTTTCGTGGTTTGTGCACCAAAAATCAAAAATAGGAATGAGTATAACATAAGGAAAACCAGAACATTGTAAACTAGAGACTTGTTCTTATGCTAATAAGATAAAATGACTTGGTTTGTATACTTATCGCTGAAAAACTGAAATATGAAATCGCAGGCGTCTGAAGGTGAAATCATCTTTATAACTAGCTTTGTATGCAAGACATCAGCCTTAACATGTAACTCCTTGCCTTTAAGATCTTCACTCCCTTGGAAAAAATTTCGAACATAATCAAGCTCTTTCATCAGGGTTTCCTCACCCCATTCCTTCGCACAAGACATGAACATGTCCTTAGCGAAGCCAAACATTTCCGAAACATGACCACACCCAGACTGTAAAATTGCATCTCGGTTGTCCCGTAAGGGCCTTTGAGACTTGGACCTGATTTTAAAAGATTTCGATGAATACCACAAACAGCATGACACCAATGCAAGCATGCATCACAGCCTACCTAACTACAAGTATTATTGTCACAGTCGAAGTTCAGACACACAAGACACATGCATTCGCTGCAGAATCCCTTCTTTGTTGAACAAACCTTGCAAACGCAATCCTCAACAGGAAAAAGCCTCCTGCAATTAATGTTTCTGACACCTTTCAAGTAAGAAAACTCCAACCAATTCCGATGTTAAAAGGCGGGTGTTTTCCGATAAGAAACTTCCAAGACCTGTTCTTATTGCAACCAAATATTCTAGTTGGATCTTACTGGCAGTTCAAGTGAGTCTGATTGGTAAGATAAGATCTTTCATCAAGTCTGTTCTAAAGGCCAAAAAACTCGTATTTTCTTTCCGGCATTGTAATTAGGTTCCTCAAGTATTCTTTTGTTGATTCAACTGTTTAATCACCAAGCTGTTGCACAATCTGAGCCATAACATGAATAGGCTCTTACACTATTCTTTTAAGTATTTTTGGTTGCCTAGAAAGGTTATATGTTCTTCCTCCATCCCTTTTCTCCAAACGTTTCATATATCCCAAGCCTCTTTACCTCGAATCACTTGACCGACCATCAACAATTCTAGGTCTCGCAGGCAAGTCGGATAGGATAAAAAATGAATTGTTATCCGAGATTGTGGTCCTATGAATAACTATCACTAAATGTTTCCTTATTGACCACTCGACTGTCAAGATTAAAAATTCGACCAACATGGTTTGACAATGCAACACCACCGTCACCAATTGGCCTAAACTTGCTATGAACTGATCGAATAGTTCCTTTTCCGCAATTCTCTTGCCTAGTAAGCTTATGTACATTTCCTCCATCCCTATTCTCCAAACATTTCAAATATCCCGAGCCTCTTCCCCTCGAATCACCAGACTGACCACTAACCATTATATCTAGAAGAATAAAATTTGCAGAGAGATTAAAGAACTTACATATTGGAAGGAAGAACTTCAGAATTTTGTCCTCTGAATTTTCTCTAAAAAGCATAAAAGCAAAATCCTATCTCTCTCATAGGTGATTAGCTCCTTTACTAGACAAGGATGTATAAGTTCTCATCAAGCTCTTTGTGAGATTATCAAGTCACTACATTTTACCATGATTAAATAGGAAAAGTGATATGTACATGCTCAAATCACACACTAGCCTGACTGAAGTTCAAAGAATAAGTATAAGAAAATATTTATTAGGTACTTCAGGAAACCATAGAGGGTATAAGTAAATTGTAACGTAATCAAGTTCTGAGCTCGGACAAACAAAACATGCATTTCTCTTCAAACTAGTACCAACATAGGTGGTCAATATTAAAGTCACATAAAAACTATGGTTTGTTTTAGACCACAAATTTCAAAAGTATTTCTTTCTTTCTTAAACTCCATCCGAGTCAAGGTCAAAACTAGCTCGGGAAGTACGGGCTTGAAAAAACCCAATATCTTCCATCTGAACCCTACATATTTTCTGAGAAGTTCCCTAAATATGTATGTACAATAAACTCTAGAACTCATAAACCTCAAATTTTGTATCTGCCTCTTTAGCAAAAGGTGATCCGTGGCTGAATATCAAGACTCCATCTGTGCCAAAGGCTATCCATGGCTGTATTAATATAGAATATGGTTTTCCAAAGTCAAAAGTGAACATCAACACAAATTTCATAAGAATAAGCCACTTAGCTAAAATCAAACTAGTCAACTATTTGAAGGATCACTTGGCTTATAAGCAAGTTATGAAGTGATTAGTTATGCAAAGATTATTAATGGAGGGAACAGTAATGCTTGGTTTACTCAATGCATTACTAAACCCCACATTCTTATTTCATACTCTATCCAGCATAAAATACTATATAAATTCCACCATACCTTATTTAGGTATAAGTTATGCGGAAAAGAAAACTAGAGCTAAACATTGCATCAATAAATGAACTTAAAGGTATTCCAAAGACCTATAATAGTTCATCGACCATTTACTTAAATCAATGAAATTAAGTAAAAAGAAAAAAAAAGACTTGCAACAAAAAAAAATTAAGTAGTTGTCACAGTTACTTGAGAAATAGTCAAAGAAGAGATTTGGTTATACCAGTAGCTGTTTGGCTGCTTCCTTTCTACTAAACAAGCCTGAAATTTCCATATGCAATTGCATTTTCATTCGCTGTAATCGCAATGTAAATTCTCCAACCTCTTGAGCTCTTCCAACTCCTTTTCTCAGTTTCCAGCAAGCACAGTTTGCAGGGTCATTCAGAATATTCTTCCTCCAGTGTCTATCTCTTCGGCCTAGCCAGATGCCTCAAACTCCCTACCGATCCTAGTGCATCATTTGCATGACTCTGAATCGTTCGTGCCTCTGCTTCTTTGATCCTCACAATGTTTTCCAGGGCATCTACATCATCTTTCTTTGATGGTTTCACGGACCATTCATCTTCAATTTTGGTAGGCGTGAAAGAAACGTTAACATCATTTGGAAAATGATAAGCAGGCCTCGTATCTTTTTGTCCACTTGAAGAGCTCACGTCATAGAAGGATAATTAACAGGAAGAAAGGTCGACAAGCCATTGCTGCCTGATAATCACAGAAAATCAAAATTAGTAAGATAATTGATATACTTGTGTCAATGAAACAAGAACTAGTGGAAGCTGTAAGAAATGCAATTCTTGAGAATGAAAAACATTCAACAGGCTTATAAGTAGGAAAATAGAAAATATATCAAAAGTGCAACTAGGATATAAATCATTCTAACAAGTACAAACACCATGAACAATTTAATAAACTTGCCCAGAGACTATAGGTTTCTTCAAGACTACCAACATATTTAATGAAGAGAGATTATATCATAAGACATAAATGCGGGGAAAATAGTCAAAATCACTTCTTAATTAATGTTTCCTTAAGAGGCGTGTAAAAGAAAAACACGACAGATAATTTGAGATGTAGCTATGTACGCCAACAAAGATTCAAATTTACTCAAGTAATAATTTGAAGCATTCTCCCATAAAGAAATTACATCCAACAACTGATGAAAAGGTCCAACTATACTCCTACACCAATTCTTCCATGGTGGACAAGGGTTAGTGGGTGGGGTATATTTGATACAAATGATATTGATGGGGTTTCTAACAAGCTGAAATGTAAACAAATGATATATAAAAGACAATCACAAACATAAAGGGTATTTTTTTTCAACTTTTTCTTATAAAACTGTTTTTATTAAGTACTTGAAATAAACTTTATACCTCCAGGTCAATTCACCACTTCTCACTTAATTACTTAATGCATATTTATTAAATACCGACTTGAACATGGATAGCAATCCCTTCATGACTAGGGCACGGGAAATAAGGAATATTGTTGTTTACTTCCCCTTCCACATAAGTTCTATTACAGTGTATAAAGTTAGATTCAGAATTCAAAATTGATGAGTGAAAGCTTCATTGAAAGATCTACTTCTTAATTAATAAGCAATATATGTAACTATTCTATCATTTCACTAATCGTTATTACCATGACGACCTTTTTATGTTTGCTAGTGGCTACTGTCCTTTTTGACCATCTTATTTCCCAGGGCGCGAACGTAGACATGGTTGAGGTGGCTCCATGGTATGCCCTAATTGGGATCACCACCTTCTTCATGGCAATAGTAGCTGTAGAGACAGGTTTGATACAGAAATTCAAAAGCTATTCATGGCATTATTAAGAGGATAACACAAATTACATAACAATAAGCTACAAAATAGTCAACTATTTAAAGGATCAATTGGTTTAGAAGCAAGTTATCGAGGGATTGATAACACATGGATTAGTCATGAAGGGTTATTACTAATCCACACATTATTTCATACACTATCTCCGCGTAAAATAATGTATAGATTCCAGCATACCTTATATAGGTATTAGTTATGCGGAAAAAGAAAACTAGAACCAATATTGTATTGAATAATGTTATGTTTTATATGGAAAAAATAAATCAAACCAAACATTGAATTGAATAATGTTAAGTTTTATATGGAAACAATAAATCAAACCAAACATTGAATTGAATAATATTAAGTTTTATATGGAAAAAATAAATCAAATCAAACACTATATCTTGAAGGTATTCCAAAGACTTATAATCATTCACCAACCATTTACTATATAAAAAGTTGCAACAAGAAAACAAAGTAACTGTCATAATTACTTGAGAAATAAGCAACTAAGAGATTAGGTTATACCCATAGCTTTTTGGAATGAACATTCTCCAAGATCTTAAGCTCTTCCAAGCACAGCTTGGAGAGTTTTCATAAACATTTTCTGCTTCTTTGATCCATAGAAAATCGACCTCATCTTTCTTCGATCGTTTCACTAATCATTCATCTTCAATCATTTTGCTAGCAGTGAAAAAAGTGTTAACATCAATTGGACAAGAATCAACAAAGCCTCATATCTTTTCATCTGCTTGAAGAGCTTATGTCATAAAATGAGGATTTGAGAATAAGAGAGCAATACTTGGAAATCACTCAACCTCTAATTCTTCTTAATTCATAGAGGTTAAAGAAGAGCAATACTTGAAACATCAGACAAGGTTCAATTTTTGTTTTCTTGAAAACCTCATTTTCAGCCTCACTTTTAGACAAATATTCACTTTCTCAACAAATCCTTCCCAAGATTATCCTTTTTTTTTAAAACCCAATTTGGAATTTTCACAAAGATGGCCTACAGTCTCAATCTTTTCCATTTCTGATGTTGATTTAGTTAGGGTTTTATTCTGATTTTCTTACCATATTTTAGTTTTAGAGCCCGTTTAGATTGGCTTAAAAAAATAGATTCTAAGTCAAAAATAAAAGTCAAACTTAAATAATATTTAAGTCAAAAAATAAAAAATAAAGGGAGACCTACTTTTGATTTTTGACTTATTTTAAATCATTTTTAACTTATTTTAAGTTATTTGTAACCTTGTCAGACATTTTCTAAATTATTGTAAGTCATTTTTTGAATTATTTTAAATTATTTTTATATTTGTCAAACATTTCAGAAGTTAAAAACTGTTGACCAACTTTTAAGCCAATCAAAACACCCTCTTAATCTTTGTTGGAAGAAACTCAAAGTATACCATAAATATTGTTTTTACTTTTCCTGAAAAGAAAATATAATTATCTTTCATATTTGATTATTTTTTCCTTGGAATAAAAGTTTGAAACTCTATTAACTGAAGACTCCTCTTCTCGTACCAACAACACAAGAGCATCCACAATGTAGACATTTAAGAGTTTTGTTTATGGGAGATTTTTCTCTCAAAAGTTTTAATATTTTCTTTTTTATTAGTTTTTCATATTTATGCCGGTTGGCTAAACTATATAATAATATTATGTTTTTATTGTAAGCTTTTGTCACCTAATTTATCACCATCTTAATTTGCAATTGTAAAATTTCACATAACGCCCTAATTCTTACGTATCCAAATACCCAACAAATTTCTCAAGAAAATTAATGCCCTTTTCTTGACTGTCTATAATCTTTACATTTTTTTCATCAGATTTATTGTTGCAGTTGTTTTCACTTGAATTACTTTATATCCCTCAATTTTGGATTAAAAATCAAACTCTCCTCAACTTTGAATGATATTTATGTCTATTTTATTTTGGGAAAATTATTTATATACACACATTTACTTACCTTAATATTCATTTATCCCTACCTTTTTTAAAAATTTCAAAAATCCCTTAATTCCCCCAATTTATAAAATCTTTCGGATACATAAATATTTCACTCATATTTTCAGTCTACACCCACGTTTCCCACTCCCCCATTTTATCCCTAAATTCTCTCCACTTCTTTAGCAGTTACAAATTTCAAATTCATTTTGATTTTCAGGATGTGTCTCTCTCAAGTTTATCAATTAATCTATTTTTGATTTTCAAATCTTCTTTATTTCCAATTAATGATTTCAAATTATTCAAGAGGTAGATTTCTTTCCATCACTTCAATTTTCGATTTCTTTTATTATTATTTTTTAATTTTTTCATCTTAAAAAAAAATTACCTCCGCCGCCTGCCCTCATTAAAATCTTATTGAACCTTTGCAATTTTACTTAATCATATTGTCGTTGAAATTTTTTCTTGAAAAATATTTATTTTCTTTTAATGTTTCTACTATTGAAAAACGTCCAAAAAAAAAAGAAGAAAAAAATTGGATCTGCCATAGCACGGCCATCACTATCAAAGATACAGATTTTTAATGTATCTCGTTTATTTTGAGTCTTACATTAGTCTTTGTTAGTGTTATCATTGATCTGATACATCACTGCTACAATAACCTTTGTTTTATGCAATGTATAATGTTCATATTTAAGGTATTGATATATAACTCTAATGTTGTTGAATCTTTGATTATTGTTTATCATGTTCAATATAAATGTACTTGATACATAAAATTTGTGTTATTTATCACACACACTAAAAATAATCTATTTTGGAATAATTGCATGTATAATGTATTTTTTTTAATTTTAAAATATAGTATTTCTCAAACAAATAAGATACATCAATAATAATGTATCATACACTAATTTTTTAGTTATGATACGTAAATTCAAATTTATACTAAATATATCTGATACATAACAATTATTAAACAATAATGTATTGATCTCAAACTTAAAATCTTATGGGCAACACTTTCTTATTTAATGTATCTAGTAGAAATACAACACTTATCAATTTAAATTGAAAGGATCTTCATGATCTCAAACAAAATAAGATACATAAATAATAATGTATCATGCACTAACTTTTTAGTTATGATACGTAAATTCGAATTTATACTAAATGTATCTGATACATAACAATTACCAAATAATAATGTATCGATCTTAAACCTAAAATCTTATGGGCAACACTTTCTTATTTAATGTATCTAGTAGAAATACAACACTTATCAATTTAAATTGAAAGAATCTTCATGATGTATCTTCTCAAAATTTTCGATAATTTTGAATCAAAATTGAAAGAATCTTCAATGAACTAGGAGAATATATTTTGAAACTCAAAATTTTCAACAATTTTGAATCAAAACGGAAAGGATCTTCAATGAACTGGGGAAGAATTTTGAATCTCAAATTTTTCGACAATCTTGAATCAAAATCGAAAGGATATTCGATGAACTTGAAGATTCACAAAAGAAATCGTTTGTGCAACAACAATTCCATCACTTTTGTATCATTCATAACTCACCTCGCTTATACAAAATTTCGACAAAGTTTTTATGAAACAGAGAGAACGATGAACAAGATGGAGAAATTTAATTTTTGAATTTTTTGGTTTGTTACACTATAGGATTTTGAATTCTTGACAATAATTTGGAATGGAATAACGTAATTTATGGGATCTTAATTTGATTTTCAGCTCTTTTTTCCCCCCCTTAATTAGTGCAACAAATGGATACTATGAGATCTTAATTTGATTTTTCAGCTTTTCTTTCCCTTAATAAGTGCAACGGATTGATGCATAATATATCAACAATAATGTATCCGGATCCTTAATTATGTATCCGAAATGCCTAAAAAATATGGGATTTATGTAATTACAAAAAAGAATAGGGATAGAAGGTAATTTAGGTTTTACACTATGGTATTTATGTAATTTATACTTTTATTTTTGACATTTCTTATATTATTAGATACAAAAGTCCGGGAAAGTTTGGGCCCAATATATATTAGTTTAGTGATTTTAATTTATGTGATACAGATAAAGTTAGAAAATTCAATTAAATTTTTAAATATTTTTGTTGTTAATTATTTCTATTATATTTTTCGTACTTTTCAAATAATATTTGTGGCATACATATGTGATATTTTGACAGTTAATTAATTTTTAATATATTTTTAAAAATATTTTAAGTTATTAATTATTGTGATTTATGTGGTACATGAGAAATTTTGAGAGTTAATCAAATTTTTAATATATATATATAGCTTAAGTACATCATTTTTAAATAATATATGTTATTTCCCCGATCCCAATTTATGTTGCACATGTTAAAATTTGAGAGTTAATCAAATTTTTAATATGTTTTTAAATACTTTAAGTTGTCATTAATAGTACTCTTAATGTAATTTTCAAATGATCTATGTTACTCCATTTGTTCTAATTTATGTGGCACGTGTGAAATTTTGAGAGTTAATCACATTTTAATATGTTTTTTAAATATTTTAAGTTGTTAATTATTGTGATTTATGGTACTCTTAATGTAATTTTCAAATAATATATGTTACTCCCTCAGTCCCAATTATGCAGTACTAATTTCGAGAATTAACATAATTTATAATATTTTAAGTTGATTTTTCATACTATTTTTGTAAATACATAACATATGAAAATATATTTAAATAAAAATAAATTAAAATAGATAAAATACAAAATATAAATAGAGGAAGTTGAGAAGAAGGGAAAACCGGTCAATTGATTAGCTGACTCGCTGACCCTTAGCTACTCAACATTCACACTTATAATATATAGTAATATATAATATTTTATTTTTTATTTTAGATATTTATAAATTAAGAGTATTATTTAAGTTCATTAACATTATAAGTATAATAATTCTTTTATGAATTTTATTATATTGTTTAATACTATTTTTTATTATTTTCATTTTTAAATGTTTGTGTACATGTAAAAAAAAATCATTGAAATGTATTGCAACCAATTTGACATTATATATTTAAAATAGAAAAAATAGATTATATCTCTTAATTGACACACAAACAACACACTAAAGCGGACTTGAACTTACGTGTAACCCATTAAGAGCTTGTTTCGTGTTACTGCTAATAACTCCTTATTTTCAGAAGTACTTATTTAAGATAACTTTTAAAAAAAGTAATTTGTGATTGGCTAATTCATTTGAAAAATATTTTTCATAAGCAAATTATGTTTGACATATATTTGTTAAAAGTATTGGGGAAAATACTACAATATTGATATTAGATTGGAATTATAAAGTAATAAGTAACTTATCACAAACATTGTGTCGTGACAAGCCACTGCCTTGAAAGCGATTTCGGCTCGACTCTAGTGCAAATCGTTGTAGCCGGTCGCTCCCCAAGGTGCCACAGTTATTCTCAAACACGTGCACTCGTGGCTAAAAGTTTGGAGGTTTTCCAAAAACCAATTGCCCAAAAAATATTCTAAGAATAAGATAAGAAGAAAAGAGGAAATAGTTTTTCTCTTCCTTTTGTTTGTGTTGGTGTGTTCTCTTCTTGTTCACAAAAGGCCATGCTTATATAGGATTTGCAAAGAGGAGTTTCAAAGTGAAGAGTTAAACCTGTATAACGTATTGTGAATGTTAATGACATTAAAGGCCATTATACCACATTATACAAAAACTCTCCATTTGGTTTTTGAACGGAAATGTTATTCTCTTTGTAACGTATTTTACAAAGAACGGAAATATTTTTCTTTGCATTACACAGAATGAATAAAGGTGTAATTAATTTCACAATCCCCCACTAATCCAAAGATAAAGAGCAAGAACAAAATTTGGACAAAAGAAAGGAACATGTACTTAAGTGTCAATATCTTTCGATTTGAATTAACACATAGTGAAATGAGACAACAACTTAATATCCACAAAGTGAAGTACTCTTGAACTGAATGGATATGAATTGAGACCCTCATAACACATACTATATCCTTAAATTTTAAGCAACCTCCGTGATACAAACAAAGTGTTTTTATGGTCATGCACACACACCTTGGGTCTTATGAGTGCTCTAGAAAGACGACCTAAGTCTTTCATAAAAGGCGACCACACATTTACACTCACGTAGGTAATTCCATCAAGTCTATCTCAATAGACCAACTTAAGGTTGTAGAATCATTAAGAGCAAAATAAGTTCAACCTTATAAAACACTGCATCACGCCATATGGATAGAAAATGTGATGTATATTCAGGCCTAACAGGTCCACCACATTACCTTAATCAATTGGCATTAACCCCATCCCCCTCGACGTTTCAAGGATTATTTTCCGTGTCACGCCCTTGGTCATAGGATCCACCAAATTTCTTTCGGACCTTACATATTCCAAGGAAATAACACACAGTTTCAGCAAAAGTTTAACCGCACTATGTCTGATACGAATATGTCTCTTTTTTTCATTGTACACACTATTTTTGACAATTCCAATTGTTGCCGGTAAGTCACAATGAAGAGAGACATGTGAAGCTTATCTTCCCTACAAAGGCACATTTGCCAAAAGATTTCTCAGCCACTCAGCTTCTTGCCCTGCCAACTCGTGAGCAATGAATTCTGATTCCATGGTGGAACGTGCTATACAAGTCTGTTTGGAAGACTTCTACGAAATAGCACCTGCACCCAAAGTAAACACATAGCCACTGGTAGAGCTAATTTCATCATTGTCAGTTACCCAGTTTGCATCATAAAAACCTTCTAAAACGGCATGAAATTTATTAAAATGCAAACACCAATTCATAGTACCTCTCAAATATCTTAGCAAGTGATGAAGAGCATTCCAGTGTTCATTATTGGGATTATGAGTATATCTACTCAATCTACTAACAGCATAAGCTATATCAGGTCAAGTATAGTTCATGAGAAACATTACACTCCCAATTACTTTAGCATATTCAGTTTGAGAAACACTAGATTCTTTATTCTTCCTAAAGTATATGATAGGATCATAACGAGTTCTCACTGGAACTACATCAAAACAATCAAATTTTTTCAACATCTTTTCAATGTAATAAGACTGACACAAAGAGAAATCATTAGCAGTTCTTTTGATTTTAACTCCCAAAATCACATCTGCTTCACCAAGGTCTTTCATTTCAAATTTAGAAGACAAAAAGTTCTTGGTCTCATTAATAAATTCACATTAGGATCAAATATTAACATGTCATTTACATATAAACATATAATGACACAATCTGAACCTATCATCTTAGAATAAATACAGGTATCAGATGAATTCACAACAAAGTCATTATCCACTAATGTGATATTAAATTTTTCATATCATTGCATAGGTCTTGCCTATAGGTTTCCTTGTTTCCCTCTGGTTGAGTCATATAGATCTCCTCATCTAAATCACCATTTAGAAATATTATTTTGACATCCATTTGATGTACCACTAAATCATGAATAGCGTCTAAAGCAATAAGAGTCCTAATGGTCGCTATTTTGTCACAGGAGAATATGTATCAAAGTAATCAACACCTTTCTTTTGGTTAAAATTCCTAATCACAAGTCTAGCCTTATATTTATCAATTGTACAATCAGGTCTCAATTTCTTCTTAAATATCCACTTGCTACTTATGGGTTTACAATCTTTAGGAAAATCATACAAGTCCCAAGTGTGATTAGAAACTATAGAGTCTAATTCACTTTTAATAGCCTCTTTCCAAAATATAAGATTTATTGATCTTATTGCTTCATTATAAGTTTTAGGGTATTCTTCTATTAAATAGATAGACACTAATTCATCATTTAAAACATTAATATCATAATTTTCAGTTAAGAAAGTAGTGATAAAATCAAGACCAAAATTAGTCTCAACTCTACGTTTTTTACTCCTTCTAAGTTCATTTTCATGCTCATTAGAAATAACATTCGAAGAAGGCACAACATGAGAATTAACTAACATAGATGTAGAAGCATTATTTTGCACATCACTTGACACATTAATTTTTAAAGGAAAAATATACTCAAAAAATTTGGCATCTCTAGATTCACAATTAGAGTGATCATTGAGAGACATAAATCTATATGGAGCACTATTTTGAGCATAACCAATAAAGACAGTATCAAAAGTCTTAGAATCAACATTTACTCGTTTAAAATCAGGTAGACCAACCTTAGCCAAACACTCTTACACTTTCAGAAATTTCAAGTTAGGAGCAAACCCTTTCCACAACTCATATGAGGTCTTGTCTAACATCTTATGAGGGACTCTATTAAGAATATAGCATGCAGACAAGACTGCTTCTCCCCACATATTGTCAGATAGACCAGAGCTTAAAAGCATAGAATTCATCATTTCTTTAAGGGTTCTATTTTTCCGTTCGACTACACCATTTTGTTGGAGAATATATGGAGCACTAACCTCATGTATAATATCATTTTTCTCACAAAAATCTTCTAGAGTTTTGGTTCTATATTCACCGCCCCTATCAAATCTAAATCTCTTGATCTTCCTGTCTAATTGATTTTCCACTTCTACTTTGAATTTCAAAAATATGTTTTTAGCCTCATCTTTAGACTTAAGAAGATATACCTTAGTGCATCTAGAAAAGTCATCAACAAAAGTAATGTAATACTTTTTTCCACCTTTGCTAACAGTGTTCTTGAAATCTGCTAAATCTGAATGTATTAGTTCAAGTAATTTGGTCTTCCTACTAATAACAGATTTGAAAGGTTTCTTGGCATGTTTTGCTTCTACACACACAGAACATTTAGAAAACTCATCAGTTTTTATCATAGAAATTAATTTCATTTTTCTAAGTCTTTTAATAGAAGCAATATTAACATGACCTAGTCTACCATGCCACAAATTGATAGACTCAACAATATAAGCAAATTCAACTTCCATTATTGACAATCTCTTGAACAATGTTTAGTACAAATAAGCCTCCACTAAGATATCCCTTCCCAATAAAATCTCCTCCACGAGAAATAATTATTTTATCAGCTTCAAAAATAAGTTTATGACCTACTTTGTTGAGAAGTGCTCCGGAAACAAAGTTTCTACGGAGGGAGGGAACATACAAAACATTGTTCAAGGATAATATCTTTTTGGAAGTTAATTTAAGCAAAAAATCTCATTTACCCATTACTACAGTAGTAGTGGAGTTACCCCTATATACACACTCACCATCACTAGACTCCTCAAAGTCATGAAATAACTCATTATTGGCACAGAAATGCCTTGAAGCGCATGTGTCTAGCACCCAATCAATTTTGTTAGCCACCAGATTTGCCTCAACGACTACAACAACAATCACTTCATTACCCTCAGCAAGATAAGCTTGGACATCACTTTGTCCTTCCTGCTTTGAGTCCTGCCCTTTTCTTTGATAGCACTTGGCAGCCCTGTGACCAACTTTTCCACAAGCAAAACAAGAACCCTTAAATTTTTGAATTTGGCTCTCCGGCTTGTTGAATTGATTTTTCTTCTTCATATGTTGCTTTTTCGAGACTTTCTTCTGTTTGCCTTTGGACCTGTCTTTCACAACAGTACCAGAATATTAAAAAAGATTAGCTTTAGAAGAATTAAGAGAAAGTTCTTCCATCTTATCTTTGAGGCGGTTCGCCTCTTCAGTCCTCATATAACTAATAAGTTCTTGGAGAGTTACATTTTTTTCTTATGTTTTAATTGATTTCTATAATCACTCCAAGATGGTGGGAATTTTTCAAGAAGAACATAAGCCTGAAATATCTCACACATCTTCATGTCCTCATTGAGAACATCAACAGTCAAGTTCTCATATTTGTGAACTTGTTTCATTATTGGCTCATTATCAACCATTTGAAATTTAATCCATTGACTGACAACATATTTTTTCTTTCCTGCATCATCAGCACCATATTACTTTTCCAAACTATCCATATTTCTTTGACAGATTTATAAGTAACAAATAAATCAAATATAGGATTAGTCATATGATTTAGCAAGTGTCCTCTCACAGTTCTGTTATCCTTTTCAAACTTCTTTTTAGCAACATCATCAACAACCATAACATTGCTAGAATCAATAGTAGTATTAGAACCATTCATAGAAGGTTCATTAAATAAAAAATAATCAACTTCTAATTGTTCAAAGAAAATTTTAAAAAATTGTGACCATCGTTTAAAATTATTTTCATCCAAAGGCTCAAATTTTGACAAAACAGAAAAAGTTTTGTTCAAAGAAATAGTCATTTATCAATATTGTATGTTAGTAAATCGCTTTCAAATTGTTTGAAAAAATACTACAATATTGATATTAGATTGGAATTATAAAATAATAAATAACTTATCACGAACACTGTGTCGTGGTCACTACCTTGAAAGCAATTTCGGCTCGACTCCGGTGCAAATCGTTGTAGCCGGTCGCTCCCCAAGGTTCCACAGTTACTCTCAAATACGTGCACACGTGGCTGAAAGTTTGGAGATTTCCCAAAACCAATTGCCAAAAAAAATATTCTAAGAATAAGATAAGAAGAAAAGAGGAAAAAGTTTTTCTCTTCCTTTTGTTTGTGTTGGTATGTTCTCTTCTTCTTCACAAAAGGCCATGCTTATATAGGATTTGCAAAGAGGAGTTTCAAAGTGAAGAGTTAAATTTGTATAATGTATTGCGAATGTTAATGGCATTAAAGGCCATTATACCATATTCTACAGAAACTCTCCATTTTTTTTGGAACGGAAATGTTATTCTCTTTGTAAGGTATTTTACAAAGAACAAAAATATTTTTCTTTGCATTACAGAAAATGAATAAAGGTGTAATTAATTTCACAAAAAATGCTTTTGAGAGTCAAATTACAAAAAATGACAATTTTATTAAGTATACAAAGTGGAAAAGTAACTTAATTTATTATAACTAAATTTCATCTAAATATTATTAATTACATACTTTAGAACATTAAGTTTCGTACTTTAATCAAGAACAAGATGCAAATTGAACTTTTAAGCATGCAAGAAATAATTACTTGTTATGGCAATGTACTTTAAATTTAGTGATATAACACGTTTAAATATATTTTAATAATATAACATTAAAGAATAACGAATTCAACAGATGCGCAATCTAAACAACTTCAATATATTGGAATCAAGCTTTGCAGAATCATGATATAAAACTATACAAAGAAGATTAAGTGTTACTTATTGTGAAAATTATTATCATGAGAAGAAAAGACCACAATCAAGAATCACAAACTCGAAACTATGAAAGTAAACCTTAAAAACCGCCTTATTTTTCTTTTTCTTTTCTTTTTTGGGACTATTTCCATAAGTGTGTATTTGTTTTTTGTTTTTTCTTTTTTCTTTTTTCTTTTTACGTGTGTGGGTTGATGTTTGTTGTAGTATAGGTGATGATTTTTCTTTTTCTCTGTTTTTGTAGACACGTAATTTTTTACCGAATTTAAGGTATTACACCATTTTTAGTACATAAATATTGCTTTTATATATAAATTAAATATTTTATTTTTCATCGTATTTTAGTAAATTTATTTTAAAAGATTGAAAAACTACAAAAAAATATATGTTTTCTTTTAATTATTATGGTTTTTATTTATATATTTAATTTAATAAATATAATAATCTAAACTACCCACACTACCTCACTACCCCACTACACCTACCC
>JAJOOH010001668.1:0-21525 GCA_029582605.1 Solanum gracilifrons
TAAAAAAATAAAAAAATTGAAGTTGAAAAATATTTTTAAAAATAAACTTTAAATTTATTTTTTCAATAAAAAAAAGGATTAATTTTTTTTAAAAAAAAGGATTAATTTTTTTTAAAAAAAAAATTGTAATTTGAAGTTGGAGGAAAGTTTTGGAAAATGTTTTCCTTAATTTTGTAAGGAAAGTCATTTTCCTTAAATTTGAGTAAAAAAAGTTGATTTGAAAAACAGTTTATCCAACCATACATGAGAAAATTGGAAAACATTTTCCGTAAAATATTTTCCTTCATACCAAACACACCCTAAGGGGAAATAATTTTAATTCTCATAGATTTGGGTGTTCTTCAAGCTTTTCAAATTCTCTAACGGTGATTTTAGTTTTTCTTTAAATACATTCCCAAATTAATAAGTAAATCTCAATTCAAGAACAATAAATTATTAGAATAAGTCATTGAAAAAATGATCAATTCATAGTTTAATTGACAGAAGAAGGCCTTATCTGTAGGTGTTGTGGTCGAAGCCAATTTGGGAGCTGAAGTTGTCTTCAATGGAGTCAGATTCATGTCATTGGTAAAACCTGTAAAAGGCCGAAGTGAATATCATCCAAGCTTCCCCATCTCAACTATGGGGTTGTTCATCTGGTTAAGGTCTAGCCAAAATTTTCACTATGTTGGAGTTGAAGATGAAAGGCAGGAGGTTCTAGTCTTTTCTACGGAGACCTTTTATTTCTTAGTTGATTTTTGTTTAATTAGGGTATTGCACTTTTATTTTATTTCCTTATTCATTGTTTTTGGGCATGGGTTGTCGGCCCAAGCCAATCTTGGGTTGTTTCTATTTAAATAAATGAATTTCAGTCCTAATTTGATTTTAAAAAAATACAGTAAATGATTTTCTAAACGATTTTAATAATGGGTAATCTACGAACTTCAGTTCTTAGATTGTTAAATAAAGATGTGAAATTCTTCGGCTTCAAAAATGGAATTTCAATGATTTCTTTCAATTTTTTTATTTACTAAATTAACAACTAAATCAAATTAGGTCAAACCACATTTACTTCACAGTTGATTAGAGACTCCGGTTATTATATTCAAAGATTCAACAACTTACCACTTTAAAAAAAGAGCCGCAATCAGATTTAAAATCCTTTGAATCTCAAAATTAGAAGATAAACTTGATTTTAGTAAACGTACGATTTTGAGCTTGAATTTGATTGGTGTTGTATTTCAAATGTAAACTTATTATAAATCAGCTGAATATTAAGAAAAAGAAAATTTGGTTTAAAATATGATGAACATCATTGAAATTCGGATAAACCTTTTGTAATGACCTGACCCGATTGTTGTGAGTAGGCATATTTGAAAAAGAATTTGGGCAAGGAAACTTTTTGGGCAGTGACTTAATTTTTTTTTACTAGGTGAGGTCTAGAGCAATCTAAGAATAAGTGGGGTCTATTGTTGAGGTTTGGTTGTTTTATTCTTGTAGCAAGACATTAAAGAGCCCATAAGAACTTGTGGAATTGAATTTGGGCAAGTATAACTCTCAAAATTGATCTTGGTGTGTAAGGTACGTGTCCGGATGTCAAGAAAAGGAGTTGTGTTGTAAAAAGAGGCTTTTTTTTTTTCAAATGTTGAGTCTCTCATGTAGTGTCGATCCCGCTATAGTGGTTCTCAGATTACTATAGCAAGGTAAGCTTCCACTATAGTAGGTTGAGCCACTATAGCGGATCAAATCGGGTTTTAGTGCAGACGCAACGTCAAAACCCATATTTTATGCATTTTGTGCTCTTGAACTTAGGAGAGTGATTTTGGGCATTTTGCACCTATTTTTCCATGGAATTCATTGGTAAAGGTAAGAATTTGACTCCCCGACCTTATACATTAATTTTTAAGCCTTAGAATCTATGTTATTGGTCTTGGGGAAAGGTTTTTACATGATTCTATGGTGGAAAGAGTCCTAAGTTGTGGAAGATTAATAATTCATTGGTGACATATTCTATCGAAGTTAGGATTGTTGATAATCTGGATAAATTAATAATTCATTGGTGATTGATTGTTATTTACATTGTTTAATTTAGACCAAGAACAAGCCAATGCATTTCGTAAGGGAAAAGCTTGAGTTATTTAGAGTTTTCAAGTTGCTTGATTCGAGGTAGGTGATGGTTGTATATTTTCGATTTATGTATGTATGCATGTCTACCTCTTTGTACTATAATTTGTGCAATGGATGGTAGAGAAACATATGAAATGACATCATGTAGGTAATCTTATGCAATGAAAATGATATTGTGACTTTTGGTTTTCAAGTGGTATATATTGTTCATTGTGCTATGTGATTCTGAATGATTGTTGGTAAACTCGAGTACCACGCTGGTACACTAACTATGAATAAATGGAGTACCACTCTGGTACACTAGTTATAGATGACTCGGGAATCATGCTGGTACAATAAAAATTTGAATTTAGATTCCGTTAGAGGACAAAATATATGATGATGGTTCCATGAGAGGAACGAAAAATTTGCATTTGTGATCATATGGAACATGTTTCATACATTGGTTAATCCAAGTATTGTTGTTTCATGACATGCGACTGAGAGTCCATGTGGTTGACAATTATTGTTATATGCATTGTTCTGTGTTACTGCTTTATGGTGAACTGTTTACATTCATATCTTGAAATGACTGTGTGATCCTACCAGTACACTTTGGTTTGCGTACTGATGATTTACTTATTCTATTTTTTGTTGAGTACAATGCATCTTCCAGCGGCTGATCCGAGACCTCAATTGAGAGACGTCTAATTTCGAATCCAAGGGTAAGCTACATCTTTCGAGTTACCATGAGTTCTTCTATTTTTCTTGTCTATATTTTCAGACATAGATACCAATCTTTAGCTTTATGATTAGTTTCAGGGTTGTATCACCAGTTTGACTGTTCTAGAGTTTTGGTTATGATGACTTTCAGTTCTTAATGGTTATTTCCGCATTAAATATTTTTGGACTACTAGGTTGAGTTTATGAAGACTCAATTCTTTCATTGTTGAAATTGATTTTCTTTATTTTATATGATGAACTTGGTTTTTAAATGATGTTGGGTTAGTTTCAAGTTAGTAGTTGATTCTCTCACCAAATTGATTAATGTGTGTGTCACTCACGATGGTCTGTATTGTGACAACTTTAATGGAGATGTCAAAAATTCAATATATAATTTAGGAATTTTTTTTATGAAATAGCAAACTATTAATACAAATTAAATGTTATAGCCATAGTTTATTTTAATTGTAATTCGCAGCAAACATCCCATTTTTTTGCCATCTGATTTGGTATACAATTAGCCATTTTATACATTTTGGTATAAAATGTATACAATGAGTTTGTGTTTGTATAAAGCGAGAGAAAAATGTATATACAAATACAAATACATATATTTTCGTCCTATACACTTATAATTATACAAATACAAATCTTATTATACAAATTACAATGTATAAATAAATTTATACAAAACTAAACAATTTGTATAAATTTGGATATTTCTAGCGAATTATACAAATCAAAAGCTCCATAGCAAACATAAAATTTGCTATGGAGCGCAGTTATGCAAACTATAGTTATAACATACAAATATGATTTTTATGTTTGCTATATGTAAAACTTGCCCTATAATTTATTGCTTATTTTGAAGTGAGTGACTCAGATTATTTGTTATTGGCATCATTGTGAACTTGTATTTTAATTTTGGAGGCTTTGAACATGGATCAAGATGGCTTTGATTGATTTTATAGTTGTCGTCAACGAAGAAGATGATTAATAGTTTGAATAAAAAATTAGATTTAGAATAACTAAAAAGAATAATGGTTTATTTACAGCTGTGTTGAACTTTGTCCAGAAGCCCCAGATTCTTTACCATTTTGATGGTTACTATGTGTTTAGGTTTGATTCAGTGGTAGATAGGGATGACGTTATGCATGATGGTCCTTATACATACCACAACAAACCATTTGTGTTGCAGAACTGGGAGGCTAGCTTCATGTTTGACACGGAATGTATTACCACAATCCCTTTGTGGGTGAACTTTCCTAAATTACCAGTGGGTTATTTGTCAGCTGAGGCTCTAACTAAGGTAGCTAGTGTTATGGGTAAACCTCTGTACACTGATCGATACACGACAGAGATGAACCATATTTCTTATGCTAGAGTGCTGGTTGAAGTTGACATATCTCAACCTTTGGTGGAGAAAGTTACACTTGATACTCCTCATGGATCCTTTCAGCAAGATATGACTTATGACTGGAGGCCCAAATTCTGCTTTGACTGCTTGAAGTTTGGGCATGCTACTAAAGATTGTTGGGCTAAACCTCATGATCCACCTGCTGAAGAGTTTAAGGAGGCACCTAAGAGGAAGAGAAAGAGTACGAGAAGGCGTAAAACTATCCCAAAGTGGCAAGTTAGACCAGCTATTGAGGCAGATGAGGCCCCCAAGAACTGGCCCCTACTACTCATGATATTGCAAACAAGGACCAAGCTGGGCCATCTCACAGAGCTACTAGAGACACAGGTACAACTCTAACTAATAGGTTTGAAATGTTGGGGCTCAGTAGATGGGAGATATCAAGGGTAAAGACCTCTGATGACTATCCATTCTTCCCCCATGATTATAAGTACATGGAATGGAAGAGGGATAAATAATCCCTTCAAGCAAAAAAAGGTGCTTCTCTTTCTGAAAAGAATAAGATTGATATTTTTGGATGCTTAGAGACTAGAGTTACAGAAAATAAGGCACAAGAAGTGCTCAAGAAGGTGGGAATAAACTGGAATTATTACTGCAATTATCCCCATGGTGTGAATGGGAGGGTTTGGCTACTGTGGAAGAAACATCTAGATGTTCAAATCCTACATATCCATGAACAATTTATACACTGTGTGTATAATAATGTAGTTGCTAGCATTTCTGTGTTGCTTACTATAGTGTATGCTAGGAATGAACAAAGTCAAAGGGAAGTTCTATGGAAGGAGTTCCAAGGTCTGGGTGCAAACATTCAGAGCCCTTGGATTATGAGTGGAGACTTTAATAATATATTAGCAGCTTAGGAAAGAATAGGTTTGCCAGTAACTCAGGCTGAGAGAGCTGGGTTCAAGGAAATGGTCAATACCTTGAAATTGACTTCCCTTAGAACAAAAGAGGGTGTTTTCTCTCTCGGTGCATTTTAGCAAGGATTCCTAAGATGTGCAGTTTTCAAGAAATGACTTCTAGCTCAGCTACAACGCCGGCAATGTTGACGCTGATCGAGGGCTTGTGTAGTAAATGCCTTCCAATTACTTTTGGAAGCTATCTCCTTCATCTTTTTAGCTTCATTCCAGAAGAGAGGGAAGAAACAGTGGAAGTTCCTCAGGCATCAGTTTTTGATGCTTTAGGTCTACTGGGTACTTCTCCGGAAGTACAGCGACTTCAGCTCTCTACAACGACTTCAGCGACTGAAACACCGGAGGAGAAACCTGTATTCAAGGAGAATAGGCTACCTCAGAGGGGGCAAACACTTGAGTACATTGCCCCAAGTTCTTGCCAAGGGAAGCGAGTAGTCACTCTCAATGAAGCAGATCTCAAACCCTAAGAGGACTATTGGAAGAATGCAATTATAGGGTTTGTAATGGAGACACCCCTAATTTGAAGAGCATGGAACTCTACATAGCAAATGCATGGAGATTTGCCCAGAAACTACAAACCCTCGCTCATAATGACGGATACTTCATTTTTCGATTTGATTCAAAGGAAGTTTGTGAAAAAGTTTTGAAGGGAGAACCTTACACGTATTGAAATAAGCCTCTCATGATTCAGGCTTGAAACGCGACTTTAAATTCAATCTGCACTGTATCACAACTATTCCATTATGGGTCACTTTTCCCAGCTTGCCGGTAGGTTTCTGGTCCAATGAATCTTTGAGTAAAATTACAAGTGCACTGGGTAAGCCCCTATATTTCGATAGGATAACAGCGACAATGGAGCGGATCTCTTATGCTCGCGTACTGGTGGAAATTGATGTTAGCCTACCTCTAATTGAATATGTGGAAATAGCTTCACCAGATGTTACCTATACACAACATATTGACTATGAATGGCGCCCAAAATTTTGTCATCACTGCCTCAAGTTTAGGCACATTGAAGATCAGTGTCGCGCTAAACAGGAACAACCTGAAGATGAATTCCACCAAGCACCACGGAGGAGACAGAATAGGGGGAGGCGAGGTCAACAGAAGAATAACAAGCAATTGTGGTATGTTAGGCCTGTGGGGCATCCCAAACCTCCAGTTCCTACAAATCCAAAAGACTCTTCTCAGATGATGCAGATGAACATTCAGGAGGAAGGCCAGACATCACACAAACTTGATGGAGGATCAACTAATAGGTTTGAATGCTTGAATGAACTTGTAGGTGAGGGAAACACTAGTTAATAGAGGACCCAGGTATTTCTTCACAGTTCCTATGATTATTAATTCCACATGGAACATAAGGTGCTTGAATCAACCCCAAAAGCAAAAAGAGGTGCGACTCTTTTGCAGAAGAATAAGGTGGATTTTTTTTGGGTGTCTTGAAACTAGAGTGAAGGAAAATAAATCTACAGCTATCATTAACAAGGTAGAACAAGGATGGAACACTAGATGTAACTACCAAATGGCCTATAATGGGAGAATTTGGTTGTGCTGGAGGCCACATATCCAAGTACATGTGCTTCAAGTCAGTGAGCAATTCCTTCACTATAAAGCGGAGACAACAGCTTTCACTACCATGCTCACAATAGTTTATGTAAAAAATGAGGCACAACTAAGGAAATCTCTATGGAGTGACTTAATTCAGATAAGGAGGAACATTCAGGAACCATGGCTTCTCAGCAGGGATTTTAATGATGTACTTACAGCTGAACATAGAGTTGGATCACAGGTGACTCAAATTGAGACTCAGGACTTTCAAGAATGGATTGATGAGCTCCAACTTACTCCTATCAAATCCAAAGGTTGGTTTTATACCTTCTGTAACAAGCAGGAAGGAACAACTAGGGTCTATTCTAAACTAGACTGGACCTTTGGAAACTTTTTTTGGCTGTAGAAGTTTATGAATCCGGGGGTCTCAGATCACACTCCCCTCATCACAGATTGTAAGATGGTGGTTAATATAAAGCCAAGGCCATTCAAACTTTATTCCATGGTTATGCAACACCTTGAATTCTCAGATAAGGTGCAGAAGGTATGTAATCAGCAAGTAAAAGGTACATATATGTATCAACTTTGGACCAAATTGAAAGGATTGAAGGTTGAATTGAAGGACTTAAATGGTTACTTAGCTTCCTATACTCAAAGTCTTTAGCAAGCTAGAGGAAAGCTAGAGACCATTCAGGCTAATCTTTGTCAAAGTCTATTTGATCAACTCTTAATTGCTGCAGAAAAAGATACACTTCAAGAAATCACTAAATGGGGACTGATTGAAGAACAAACACTCAGACAAAGATCTAGAGCCATTTGGATAAGGGAAGCATATGCCAATACAAAAAAAATTGATGCCCAACTGAGAATGAGAACTAACAGAAACTCAATCCATTCCATATATACCGAAAGGGGGACTAAGCTTACTGACCCCAATGACATAGGGCAGGAGTTCATCCCAGTCTTTAAAGGTCTCATGGGTTCATCTGCTGGATCACTTTCTTGTCCAGACATTTCTGTCGTATAGCAGGGGCCATGCCTCTCTTATGAACAAAAATGTTCCCTAGTGAAAGAGGTGACTATACATGAATTGCATACAACCATTAAGGGTTTGCCAAGGGAGAAAGCACCTGGTGTGGATGGTTACCCTATTGATTTTCAATCACCAATGGGCAACAGTCTAAGAGTTAACTTGTAAAGCAATGATAGAATTCTTCAGACATGGTAAATTGCTTAAATCTTTCAGCAATGCTTCTCTCACATTGATCCCAAAAGTCCCCAATCCAATAATGGTGAAAGATTATAGACCTATCGCCTGTTGTACTACCTTTTATAAGATCATTACTGAAATATTTACTATTAGAATCAAAACAGTCATTGATTCATTAGTTAGCCCATCACAATCAGCCTTTATAGATGGGAGGAATATAATAGATAATGTACTTTTGAGCCATGAGATAATGAAGTGGTATATAAGGAAAGGAATGTCCCCAAGATGTGTAATGAAAGTCGACCTTCGGAAAGCTTATGATTCTATAGAATGGTCCTTTTTAAGGGATACTCTTGCAGGTATGGGTTTCCCCCTGACTTTCATAAATTGGGTAATGGAATGTGTCTCAATAGTCTCTTACTCTTTGGTGATGAATGGTAGTCTTACTGAACCTTTTCAAGGGAAAAAAGGCATCAGGCAGGGCCGCAGGGGAATCCCATATCACCCTACCTGTTTGTTTTGGTTATGGAGTATTTACATAGAGAGTTAGCAGTGGCACAAGAGATAAAAACTTTCATTTTCATCCGAGGTGTCAAAAGTTTATCATCTCTCACATATGCTTTGCAGATGGTTTGTTGATATTTTGCAAAGCGGAGGTGAAATCAATACAACTGATCCAGCAGCCCTTTACTAAGTTCTCAAATACTTCTGGTTTGCAGGCAAATTGTGACAAGAGCTATGTGTTCTTCTCAAGGGTAAAACCAAATATCAAACAAGAAATTTGAGGCAATTGGGCTATAATGAAGGCAGTTTACCCAACAAGTACTTGCGAATTCATCTTTCCTCAAAGAAGCTTACCATCAGTCAATGTATGCCTATAGTTGAGAAAATTACAGAAGAGTGAAATGTTGGACTTCCAAATTGCTTACTTATGCTGGGAGACTACAATTAATTAAGTTTGTGGTATTCGATATGCAGACTTATTGGGCCCAAATATTCATTTTCCCTAAAAAGATTATGAAACTGATTGAGCAAGTATGTAGAACTTACCTATGGATAGGATTTGTTGGCACCTCCAAAAGGGCTTTGGTTTCTTGGAAAAAGATCTGTCAACCTAGAGGCGCAGGAGGTCTAAATGTCATACACTTATGTGGCTGGAACAAGGCAGTAATTTTAAAATAATTATGGGCTCTAGCTTCAATGAAGGATTGTTTATGGGTTAAATGGGTGCACATATACTATATGAGAGGTATTGATATTAGTTTATGTCAAATCCCATCCAATGCGACTTGGATTATCAGGAAAATCATAAAGGCTAGGAGATATGTTTCAACCATTACCTCGACTCAGGGCAGCCTAGGTGATAGGCTGGGGGGAAATGGTCCAAAAATGCAAGTTCAGCATAAAATGTATGTATACAGCTTTGCGACCACAATATCCCAAAGTCAAATGGAAAAAATTGTTATCTTACCCTGAAATCCATCCACAACACAAGTTTTGTTTATGGCTAGCCCTACACCAAAGACTACAAAGGTTTGGTCTAGATGTTCCTAAGGCTTGTGTTTTCTGTGCAGCTCCAAAGGAAACCTTGACTCACTTATTGTTTGACTACCTATTACGAACTCATTGTGGAGTAGAATGTTAAAATGGGCAGGTGAACATAGGCCTATTGGTTGTTGGTAGGAAGAGGTGACACATATTGTAAAATGGGCTAAGAAAAGCTCGGGGAAAGGTGGAATTCTCAGCAGCTTATTCGGTGGTTACAGTAATATGGAGGGAAAGGAATTTGATGCGATTTCAGGGGGATCAATTGCCAATTCGATAGAGTAGAAAGAGAGATCGCAATCTATATACATATAAGAGGGGCAAGACAGAAGAAATTGCAAGTGAATCTTCAGCAGCTAAACCATGTACCTTGAGGCATGACTATAGTGAAATAGATTAGTTAGTTGCAATTTGTAGCTAGATGTTTAATACATTCTATTTTTCTTTGTTTTCTTCTAGTATGTGTTAAATGTTGATGTAGGGTAGTGAGAAACAAGTGTTGTTACCTGTTTAGTATTGTAACGTTGCACTTTGGTAATCAATAAAATTTTGTTTATTTACCAAAAATAATGATGTTTTTTCACTTGGTGCAACAAATAAGAAGCTACAAGCAGAGTATATAGTAAAATTGACTGGGTGTTTGGCAACCTTGAGTGGCTACAACAATTTAGTCATGTTGAGGTTGGATTTCTAGGGCCAGGGGTTTCAGATCATTCCCTGGCCATTATACAATGTCAACAAAGGATTACTTCAAAGCCATTTAAACTCTATATGACTGTGATGGAGCATCCCCAGTTCAAAGGTATACTTTAGCAGATGTAGCAAGGGCCAAGTAAGGGAGCAACAATGAATATTATATGGAGCAAGATGAAGAGGCTGAAGGTAGCTTTGAATGAGCTAAATATGTTCATGTCCACTTATAGCTAGAAGCTTTGTTAGGCCAGAAAATTGCTAGAAACTGTCCAGGCTCAAATAACCACACAACCATTATGTCAAGCTCTGTTTGATCAGGAAAAGTTTCTCATTCTGGAGATGCAAAGGTGGAGCTTGGTGGAGGAGAAGGTTTTGAGACAAAAATCTAGGGCTTGTTGGATTTATAGTGAAGATGCCAACTCCAAGTATTTTCATGCACAACTCAAGATAAAGGCGAATCAGAACACTATTTCCTCTATTTACACTGCAGGAGGTACTAAACTTACTGACCCTCTAGCTATTGAACGGGAATTTGTATTTAGCAGGTTGATGGGTGACTGTCATGAGGAGTTGCCTTGTCCAAATGCACAGATCATCAAGAATGGACCATGCCTTGATAGAGAACAACAACTTACTTTGATTGCTGAGGTTAGTAGGGAAGAGATACTCCAAGCAGTTACTAAGATGCCAAAGGATGAAACACCAGGAGTGGATGGATACCCTATTGAGTTCTATACTAAAAATTGGGATATAGTGAAGGAGGACATGTATGCAGCTATACAACAATTTTTTTAGCTCGGAGTTATGATGAAAGCTTGGAACTACAAAGCTATCACATTAGTACCTAAAGTTCCTTCACCTACTCAGGTTATTGACTTCAGACCTTTAGCTTGTTGTTCCACATTGTATAAAATTATTTCTAAAGTTCTTACTAGGAGGCTGAAGAGTGTGGTAAATTGTCTTGTGGGTGACTCACAATCAGCATATATTGAGGGAAGACATATTACTGATAATATACTTTTGAGTCATGAGCTCTTTAAAGGGTACACTAGGAAGTGGATCTCACCTAGATGTGATCTTAATGTGGATCTTAGGAAATCTTATGATACTTTAGAATGGTCTTTCTTAAAGCTATGCTGGTCCATCTTGGTTTTCCTTACAAGTTTATAGAATGTGTAATAGAGTGTGTCTCTACTGTCAATTATTCTCTGTTAGTCAATGGTGGACAGGCTAAACCTTTCAAGGAAAAAAGATGATTGAGGCAAGGGGATCCCATGTCCCCATATCTCTTTGTGCTAGCCATGGAGTACCTTAATAGAGAAATAAAATTGTTGAGTAATAATAGGGACTTTAACTTTCATCCAAAATGTGGCATAATGGGGGTGGTGCACATGTGTTTTGTTGATGATCTTTTAATGTTTTTGTAGGGCTGATATTATTTCTATTACATTATTATAAAAGACCTTTCAGAACTTCTCAGATGTCTCAGGATTGCAGGACACTGTACTAAGAGTTCCATTTATATTGCTGGTGTAATAAAAACTGATATACTCACATTGCTTGGGTTTGATGAAGGCTCTCTCCCTTTTAAATATCTGGGAGTCCCTCTGTCAACTAAGAAATTAACTATTCAGCAGTGCATGCCATTGGTGGAGAAGATCACAACTAAGGTGAGGTGCTGGTTAACTAGATTGCTTTCCTACTCTGGTAGGCTCCAGTTAATCAAGTATGTACTATTTGGTATGCAAAGCTATTGGGATCAGATCTTTGTCCTTCCAAAGAGAGTAATTAAACTGATTGAAGCTGCATGTATGAATTTTTTATGGACTGAGAAAGGGGAGATGTCCAAGAAAGCATTGGTAGCCTGGGAGAAGGTGTGTCAACCAGGTGCTGCTGGAGGCCTTAATATAATTTCTCTTGGTGTGTGGAACAAGGCAGCCATACTCCAACAATTATTGGCCATATATATGAAAAAAGACTTTTTATGGATTAAGTGGATACACTACTATTACGTAAAAGAAAGGGACTTGGAGACTATGATAACCCCCAAGAATGCAGCTTGAGTGGTAAGAAAGATAATAGTCAGTAGAGTAGTGTTACTTCATGCAAATAATACCCCAGGTACACTTGTTCAGGAGATGAGTAAGCTGGTAAAACAAGGTAAGTTTAAAATTAATGCAACTTATCACCATTTGCAACACCAATTTCCTAGAGTTCCTTGGAAGAACTTAACCTTGCATAGGCATATACATCCAAGACACAGGTTACAACATCGATTGTCCACTGTGGTACGACTTTAAAAGATTGGAATTCAGGTCCCTATGGATTGTGCCTTCTTTCACAAGAGGTGGATCTCATGCTCACATAGTTCTCAAGTATGGGGCTCGATTTCTCCATGGGCTGCACCTGCCTCGAAGTATTGGACCATGGGACCAAGAACTAGAGTGGATTTGTCACAAGGCAAAGTAGAGAAATGGCATGGCTGAGATCATTTGCTGCACTTTTTCTATGGTGGTTTACTGTATATGGAGGGATAGCAACATCAGGCGATTTCAACATGGAAGGGTGCATATAGCACAAACCTGTCGGGAGATAGTAATACATATTCACATCCAAGGGAGGAACAATGTTAGATGGCATGATTCATTAAATCAGTTAATTTGTTTTCCCTAGAAAATGTATAGGTTACTTCCTTAGCTAGTGTGTAGGAGTTTTTCTTGGAGGTTTTATTTATTTTTAGAGGTAGTTGGTCTGCATCTACCCGGTTTTGTCATGGTTCAGTTTGATTAATAAAATGAGTTGTTAATAAAAGAAAATAATGGTTTATCTCCACTTAGTTTAATGGCGATGGAGGTAGGGCAAATATCAAGTTATTAGGTGGATTCAGATGTGGATTTGAATTTAATTAGTTTAGGTTCACTGTAAAATCGTGTTTGTAATAAATGAAAATTTTAACTATTTTTTAAAAAGTGATTGTCAAAAATAAAGGTATTTTAGGGTCAATAGATTGGCATCAAAGACATTTTAAAGCGAAAGCTTACCAAAGGGTATTTTTATATCTTATTCAATAGTTCAAGGCTAGTTTATGTCTTTTCCGTAATTTCATTAATTTTTTCAGTCAACATTTTGTGCTTAAATGGTGCATTAGAAGATTAAAATGAAAAAAAAAAACTCAGTTGAAATACCAAAATGATATTTAAGAACAAGTTAAAGGGGCTATCAATGCATTTAATCATTTTAGAAATTCTTATTAAAAAGAAAGTTTTCAACTTTAAACTTATTTTTCAACTTCAATCAAATATTATCTCACAACGAGGGACACGGACATGCAAGATTTCATTTGTGTCAATTTGTGTGTCCTACTTTTCATTTTTGTAATGATACAGTCGGTCATTTTTGGAATTTTTCATAAATTACCGTTTTACCCCTCTCGATATATTTTTGAATGAGTTTTGAAATTGGTTTCAAGTTCTGAGTTAAAAGTTGTGAATATAGGAATTTTAGAACTTTGAAAGACTAAAGTTAATAAAAAGTAGTTTTCTGTGTCCTTTGGAGTTTCGAGTTCCTGAGTGTGAAAATTGGTCTAAGAGAGTTGTCGGTTGTTGATTTAGAGTCTTTTTGAGGACTTGAGGTCCTAAGTTTGAAATTTGTGAAATTTTAGTCTTTAGGTTACTATGGTCAACATTCAAGTTTGGAATCTCAAATTGGAATTCTGAGAGTTCTGTTGAATTCTGGAGATGATTCCCTGGTGGTGGATCGAGTGTATCGATCCTGTCTTGTTCTTTTGGCTGGATATGATACTTGGATAGACTTGATCAGAGTGGGATAGTGGACTACAACGTTCTCTTGGGTATGGATTTTCTCTACCCGCATCATGTTATTCTTGATTATTTAAAGACTGTGAAATTAGCTATGTCGGGTGTCTTGAGAGTTGAGTGGACGAGTGCTAGTTGTTCATTCCCTCGCAAAGTTATCTCCTTCATTCGAGATTAGAGATTGGTTGATAGAGGGTGTTTGACTTATTTGGCATTTGTCAGGATATTAGCGTGGAGCCACCTTCTATGGATTCTGTTTCCATGCTTAGAGAATTTTCGAATGTGTTTCCTTCTGACCTTTTAGGTGTTCCTCCGGATCAAAAAATTGATTTTGCTATTGACTTCGAGTCGGGCACTAAGCCCATCTATATCTCTACCTATGGTTGACTTCAGAAGTGTGTCCCAATAGGATGCTCATTTATTATTTGTGAAGAAGAAAGATGGAACCATACGATGTGTATTGACTACCAGCTGTCGAACAATGTGACAGTGAATAACAAGTATCATCTTTCTCGTATTGATGACTTATATTATCAGGTTTAGGGAGCATCTTTGATTTCTCAAATAGATTTAAGGTCCAACTATCATAAGCTGAAGATTAGGACATCAAAATATCCCTAAGACAACTTTCAAGACTCGATATGGGCTTTATGAGTTTCTTGTGATGTCCTTCAATTTGACTAATACCCTTGTAACGTTCATGAAGTTGATGAACGGGGTGTTCTGACTGCATTTGGATTCCTTTGTAATAGTCTTTATTGATGGCATCTTGCTTACTCTAAGACTAAGAAGGACCATGATCAGAATTTCAGGATCGTGCTCCGAAGGTTGAGGGAAGAGAAATTGTTGCAAGTTTTTGTTTGATTATGTTGCATTTCTGAGACACGTGATGTCCAAGGATGATATTCGGTGGATCCAACCAAGATTGAGGCAGTTAGAGGTTTGACCAAGCCTACTTAAGTCACTGAGATCAAAGTTTTGTAGGACAGCCGATACTCCAGTTACTATGATCTGAAGTTTTGTAGGACTGGAAGGCTATTACAAGTGAATGTTTTAGAGTTTCTCCACCATTATATCTCATTTGACCAAACTGACTCGACTGAGTGTGAGCTTTCAGTGGTCTGATGAGGGTGAGGAGAGCTTTCAAAAGCTAGAGACCTTGTTGAATTCAGCTCATGTGTTGACTTTACTCAAGAAGCGTGTGGACTTTACTGTTTATTGTTATACTTCTAGAGTCGGGTTGGGTGGTGTTGTAATGCAGAAGAGGAAGGTAATTGCCTATGATTCTAGGCAGTTGAAGACGAATGAGAATAATTATCCTACGCATGATCTGGAGTTGGCAGATATAGTGTTTGTGCTTAAGCTATGACAACATTATTTGTATGGGGTGCATTATGATTCACTGACCATCCGAGTCTTCAGTACATCTTCAGTTAGAGGGCTTTAAATTTGAGGCAGCGAATATGGATTAAGTTATTGAAGGACTATGATATCACCATCTTGTATCATCCGAGGAAGGCCAAATATGGTGGTTGATGCTTTGAGTAGAAAAACTTCTAGTATGGGGAGTCTTGCCTCTATCAGTGTTGAAAAGAGACTGTTGCCTAAAGAAGTTCAGAGGTTAACCAATAGTCTTGTTCGATTGTAGATTTATGAGAAGAGAGTAGTGGTTGATTGATTTTATAGAGACTCGTTCTTTCTTAGTTGAGCAGACCTGTCAGCACGATTTTGATGATGAGAAGTTGTGTCTCATTCAAGAGAAAGTGTTGACAGGGGAAGCCAATAAGGTTGTCATTGATTCTGATGGTGTCTTGAGGATCAAAGGCATTTGTGTGCTCAAAGTGGGCAAGTTGATTAGATTGATTCTTAAAGAGGCCCATTATTCTCGATATTTCATTCATTCGGGAGCTACGAAGATGTATTATGATTTGAGCCAACATTATTTGTGGTGTGGCATGAAGAGGGATATTGCCGATTATGTTTCTAGGTGCTTGACTTTCTAACATGTCAAATGTAAGCACCAGTGGCCTAGAGGGGTATCTTAGAGAATGTATATTCCTACGTTGAAGTGAGGCATATTACTATGGATCTTGTTATGGGTTTACCTACCGGCATGGGTGGTTGATATACCGTGAGTTTACGGTATTTTTAATACATTTCACTTAAGAGTTGTGTGTGTCTAGGGACTTTTTGTATTAGTTTTTATGTGTTTTTATTATGTTTTTGCAGGAAATATGTTTGGACGCAAAAATAAAGAGACAGTTGAAAGATGTGCAGAAAAGGGCATCTACGGACCATAGGTCCATTGACGCTCCGTAGATGGGGATCGTAGATCAGCAGGCAAGGGAAGAAAGGTAAATCAGGAAATCTGACCAAGTGTGGAACCACGGTGGCCATTGACGGACCGTAGATCAATCTATGGACCGTACTGCTGGTCCGTAGAATGATACTGCGAGGGTTCCAGTACCTTATTTTTGAAGATTCTAAGTGTGGAGCCACGGAGAGGGATCGACGGACCGTAGATCGATCTACGGTACGTACTGGTGGTCCGTCGTTTGCTTCAGAGAAGTTGAGTTTTGGAAGATAAAAATATTGCCTAAGTCCTGGGTGACGGAAGGGACTCACGGACCGTAGATCCATTGGCGGTCCGTGAGTCAGTCTCGTTGAATGAAGACGCGTACCTGAACATAATTTCCTTATTTCGTTTCCTTTTTAGTTAGGACTTATATTTCTATATATAGGGCATGTAAACCTCATTTTTGGGGGTTAGACTTTATTACTTTAGTTCTACTTTGTGACCTTGGATTTTTGCAAACCTAGCAATTCTTGATTTCCTAAGTTGGTCTTGAAGATTTTGGTATTGAAATTCAAGTTGAAATTCCGGGTTTGTTATTCTCAATTGCATAAGTTCATAATTCTTTCACCTAAAACAATGAATTGTGTTCATATGATTATGGGTAACTAAACTCCACAACTAGGGTTGTGGGAACCATAAGCGATTAACAAAGTATGAATAGTAAATAAGCAATTATTGAATAGTGTTTTGCATGCATTCTTTCGTTTAAAAGTCTTTTTAACGGTGTGCAACGTTAGAACTCGCCTTGTTGCTACTTGCCGGACCAAGGAGGTAATCAACAAGAAAAGAATTATCAACATAGATTTAGTGCGATACTATCTAATAGTCTAGTGTCGATTGGTGCGAAATAATAACTAAGTCAAACATCGATGTGATGTCTAATATGAGGTAAAGGTAAGGTTTAGTAAATTATACACACGTAGTCGGACCAAGGTGCGGGGTGAAATTCTCTAGATGCCGGACCAAGGATTTAGAGATACCTAGCTTACCACTTTGTGTGTAGTACACTAGGAAAGGATTGCTATTACTAAGATTACTGCGTTATGAGCTTGTGGGAAACACGTATACCCTAGTTAATTCTCTCATCTTGATAACAACCAAAATTGACTTTTGTTTACCGATTACTTACTGAATTTTTACAATGTTTCACAAATCCCCCCCTTTAATTAATTATTTCTGGAAGTAATTTGACTAAACGAATATAATTATTGGTTAAAGTTAAGTCTAAACCATTTTCCTCGTGGGATCGACCCCAACCTACAAGTTGGGTTCTTTACTTGATAACTATCGCTTATGCTTATTTAGGGAGGTGTAATTTTAGCGTATCAAATATTGGCGTCGCTGTCGGGGAATTTGGCATTTAGATTTATTTTAACTACATTATTGAACTTTAGTCAAATATTTCCTAATTATACTTCTTTTTTTTGTTTTTGTCTCTCTCAGGTTCGGACTTTAGTGTATGTCAAGTACACGGAGCCAGCGTGAACCACTTACTCCTTACAATCCAGAGTTGAACCGAACTTTGCGAAGAATGAACAATCAAGGAGTTTAAGTTAATCCTATCGGAGGCAATCTAGGTGATGAAGTTGAGTTGCAACCTCCGAGGGTAGTTGGTGGGGACAACCAGTTTCCCGCGGAAAATCAATTAGGAGATGCATTAAGGGTGCAGGGTCCACCAGGCCCACGACTGCATGACAACTTAGGGGCAACGTCAATATTGCTGACTCTAATGGACCTCTTGTCCTACCCCTTTTTGCCTCCGGGGTACATATTTGTAGTGACCAGTAGCTTGATGCAGATGCTTACATTGAGGGGCATGTTCTCGGGGGTGCCATCGGAGGACTAACATGCTCACATTGCCAAGCTAAGGGTGGTTTTCAAAAGCTGTGTAGGTCGACCAGACTTGAATATGGATGTCATCGGATTGCGAGGGTTCCCTCTATCACTGACAGGCGATACTGTTGTATGGTTCACTGAGATTCCATATAACTCAATCTATACATGGGATCAACTGAAGAATGTGTTCTTAGCAAGATATTATCCAATGTCCAAGAAGCTCAATCACAAAGAAAAGGTCAACAATTTTGTGGCATTACCTGGAGAGTCTGTGAGTAGCTCTTGGGACAGATTCACTGCTTTGTAAGAGGTGTTCCGAATCACCGTATTGATGATGAGTCACTGAAGGAATATTTCTATCGAGGTTAAGATGACAACAATAAAAAAGTGCTTGATTCTATTGCTAGAGGCTCATATGGTGAGTGCACATACGCACAGATTGTAGAAAAACTGAAGAAGATCTCTCGCAACAATAAAACATGGAGCACTAGGAGGTCGGATACTGGGAGAAACACATTTGTTGTTCATACTACAAACAACCAGTCTGCAGATGAGATTCGTGAGGAGATGGCTCAAATGAGGACCGAGTTAGGGTTGGTATTGAAGCATGTGGGCGGAGATAAGGAAAAGGCAAATGTTGTGAACTACTTGACTAGAACTCCACCACCAGTTGAAGAGTGTTACTATGAAGAGGATGCTTATGCGGTGACTGATCAAAAGGGGGGTTTCCGACTAAACGCCCAAGGATCCAACACGGACAATTGGCACCAAGGTCAAGGAAACCAAGGTCGAAACTATGGCAATTACAATCGAGAGGGTCAATATGTCCGGGATGGAAACTTCAATCGCGACAACAACTACAACCGAAACAACTATGGCAACAGAAATGATCGGGTTGGACCTTATGTTCCCCCTCAAAATTGGGAATCTGGTACTAGGGAAGCTGGAGAAAATATGGCGCGTATTGAAGATATGATGCAGAAGATGATGAGAAGGTTTGATGCAACTGATGAGAATGTGAAGGAGATGAGAAACGACTTGTCTGGTATTGGTCAAAAGGTTGACGCCCATGCAGTGTCAATAAAGCATCTAGAGCAGCAGATGACTCAGTTGTCTACTACAGTGAACCCACGCCAACCTGTCACTCTTCCTAGCAACACTATCCAGAATCTAAAGAATGATGGTCATTGTATGGCAGTTACTACTAGAGGGGGTAAGCAAACCAGTGATCCACCTATGTCGTATGTGGTGGATGTTAAGATTAGAAAAGAAGATGAGGTGGTAGAGGTTAGAGAAGAGACTGAGAACGCGACAAAGAAAGAAGTAGAGATATCTTAGAAAGTGGTCCCCAAACCTAGAACTCCACCATCTTTTCCACAGAGGTTAGTGAAGAAGACTGAAGATGGTAAATATCGCAGGTTTATTACTATGTTGAAGCATCTTTCCATCAACGTCATGTTGATAGAAGCTTTGGAGCAAATTCCTGGGTATGCAAAGTTTATGAAAGATATGGTGACAAAAAAAAGGTCTGTGAGTTTTGAATATGATGATAAATTGCAGCATTGTAGCGCTATTGCTATAAGGTCTCTTGTGTAGAAGAAGGAAGATCCTGGTGCTTTAACGATTCCATGTACTATAGGGTTGTTACACTTTGCTAAGGCATTGTGTGATGTTGGTGCTAGCATCAACCTCATACCATTGTCTATTTATAAGAAGTTGGGTCTAGGGATCCAAAGCCTACTACGATGCGGTTACTTATGGCCGATCGAATCGTAAAAAGGCCCATTGGTGTACTACATGATGTGCCAGTGAAAGTGAAGTTGTTCATCTTTTCGGCGGATTTTGTGATTCTTGATTGTGAGGTTGATTTTGAGGTTCCCATCATCCTTGGGAAACCATTCTTTGCCACAGGGCGTGCGTTGGTTGATATGGAGAAGGGGTAGATGAAGTTTAGACTGAACAATAAAGAAGCAACTTTCAACATTTGTAGGTCTATGTAGCAGAGTGGTGAGCTCCAAACGGTATCTGCTATAACTTACAGAGTTGAGAGTGAAACAGAAGTGCAAATTGAAGAGCAACTAGGTGTTGAGGCACTAGCAGCAATTATGATGCATTTTGATAGTGATGGTATTGAAGAGTACGATGAGTTGGTAGCTGCACTCGATAGGTGCGAATATCGGTCAAAACTAAAGAAGTATGAGTTAGACATGAAAAATCGTGAGTCCCTACCCGCGAGACCATCTATTGTGGAGGCACTGAAATTGGAGTTTAAGGCTCTACCACCGCATATGCGGTATATATTCTTGGGTAGAGATAATACTTTGCCGATCATCGTTGCGGTAGATTTAAATACGAGACAAGTAGAGTGCTTAGTGACTGTGTTAAAGAGAATCAAGTGAGCTATCTGGTGGACCATTGCGGATATGATTGGGATTACTCACTACCACAAATTTGATTATCAGGGCCGAATAATTTCGTCATCTATAAATCATATTTCGTCACTAAAACTCTTATGTGGCGGAAAAAATTTCGTCAATCAGTCGTCACTAAAAGTATACAAAGACGATTTAGTGCTTCGTCACTAAAATATTATATTAACTACAAAAATAAAAATTATCCCCAAATGCATAAACATTTGTGACGAATTTATTTGTCATAAAAAGTGTAACTTTTTTGTAGTTAATAGTATGTTTTGTCACTAAAAATATTATTATTAGTGACAAAATTAAATCATCACTAGTTATTTTGTTCAATCAGTGACGACATCAAATGTCTCTAAAGCTATATGTATTTCGTAGTTGAAAACATACAATATCGTCACTAATGACTATTTTTTTATATACAAATTTTTTTTTGTCCTTAAATGTAAAAATTAGGGACAAATTTATTATTATAAAAAAGGTTAATAATTTTGTGATTAAACATATCATTTTGTCACTAAAAGTGTTGCTTTTATCGACGACATATATTGTCCCTAAATATTATCATAAGTAGTGACAATTACAATTGTCACAAAATAAAAAGAATAATTCATATTCAATAAAAGGGGTACTAGGACAATACATTTTGTGTCACTGAATGTAATTAACTTGTGATGAATTAATTTAATTCATGACACAAATATTTGTCATAAAATTCACCCATGATCATACAATAAAAATAACTAAAATTATACTAAATTAATAATATCTCATTACAGACTCCTAAAATAAAAGTAAAATATGTCCAATGACAAGAAAATCAAACCAAAAATATACTAAATATTACTCCTATACAAAGACATATAAGTAAAAATTCTTTCCAAAATATCAATAATGTGGTAACACATAGCTTGTAATCAATCTTGATTCATTTCTCAGCCTTTATACCTATACAAAGAG